>CM017557.1:8094924-8174924 GCA_007844125.1 Sinonovacula constricta | reverse complement strand
ATTGAACATCGCCAGCGCCAATTCTACCTTGAGCAGAAGATCGAATGGAAGTTGTTGTGCTTATATAAATTAAAATGACACGGTACTGATACTGACGTCTGCTTTTATGTCATTTGTGTTCGTGCCCGTTTAATTATTCGTGGCTATAAAACAAGTACAAAATAAGGGAACGTGCCGTTTGTCAGAAAGTATTATTGTAGTCATAAAAGGAACTAAACAACAACAACAAACAAACAAAACCAAAACGGAAGCGTATAATATCGAAACATTATTTCAGTTACGATGATACTCTAAAATGTGTTTTAATATTTAATATCTGTTTAAATAGGTTTAACGACTTTGTCAGTACACATCAAATTAGTGAAGTAAAATTATTTCACAACAACAGCACTAACAACATACGAGTAACTACTAAGTACAACATTAACACCTACAACCTGAAGTACATAACATATACCCTTTCCACGGAACATTGTTATTATTAAGATATGCGTAGTGATCAATAAAAGTCCAAGCAATCACTTTTCTTTGAAAGGATTTAAGTAATGCAGAATGCAGAATCTAATCTAATTCGAATCAAGACACGTTGTTTGAAAGACAAAACTTTAATCAATCGTCAGGTGTGTTTATAATTTCAGGAATATGTAGGCAGATTTTTAAGTTAATTAAATATTAAACCCATTGTTATTTGTAATTGTAATTTACCAATTTAATTGTTCAGAAACCAAATGAATAACGACTTGTTTAAGAAAGCAACTTAATTTGAAAAAGGTACAGTCTGGCCATTCATACCGAAATTTATAAACATGTTTAGAAGATAACAACGTTTTATAGGTATCATTATTTTAAATCATGTTTACTTTTCAGTTTTAATATGTGTAAGCCATTTTTGAATAAAGAAAATAAATCTCACGAAGACTCCATATCGTTTGAACATAATTTCTATAACATCTGAAACATATGTTCTTTTGTTAGACTTCATGTACTGCTCAAGCATCATACGATGTTGTCAGCTTTTTCTAAATGAACACCTAACAATATATTTTTTTCTAAAAGAAGTACACTTCTGTCATTCGATATAACGTTTCCGCCTGTGTCACCATATTGTCTAAAATGATCCATATTCAATGAATCCATTGAACCCTTTGATAATTTTTGCCAGAAACATTTTTAAGGACATTTCTAGCCTATATTTATCCGTTTTTCTAATTCATTATCATAAATATTAATTAAATCTTAAGGTAATATAGTAGCTACTTGAAATAAAATCGCGCACCAGTCTTAAAGCATTACTTATAAAAATGTTAGAATGTCAACAAATTATAACCACATGTAATGAAATGTGCCCTATTTATTCCGGTTTTTGTAAAATCATTTACGTTGTATAATCATTTTGTAATCAATTAAACGCGAAACTTTTTTTCTGTTTTTTTTTTACTGTCGGGACAAAGTAATTGGTCCCTAGATCCTTTTCCTTATTACAATGTCGACAATCAACAAACCAGTTACACACGACGATCCATCATGGAAGTCAATGCAGTTTTTACGCCCCAAAATCGTATTATCGTATACACGTACGTCTGTCTGTCCGTAAGCAATTCCTTGTGCGGATAACTTCTCCTAAATAACCATATTAAATTATCAAACTTTTTTAAATGAACATGGATGGCTGAACAATAGTACGCAATGCACGTCTGTAAAAATATATACGTTTAATGTTTTATTCGACCATCAGACCTTTGTCTGCCTTGTTTTAATCAAGCAGAATTTCCATTTCTAACAGAAATATGCCCTATATGACCGATAAGTCTATAAAGGCATATAACGGTTCTTTCTAGATATTTATATGCAGCCTTTGAAACATTCTGATAGAATATTGATAAAGCTATGCTTTCGGAAAGTAGGTATCACAAAACATACTGTCTTTACTACCCTTAAACATGCCTTTCCATTTAATTAAGTCTTATTGTCTTATATTTCTGTCCATTGTCTCGCATTAAGACATAACTACTTTAACAAATAAACTACCCCATCCTATATTCAGCGTATTGTTGACACAGTTCACGAGGCTTTTCAATGGAGATATGAATGATCTGAGACATCGAAAGAAAAGCTTTTGTACCGTTTCTGTTTTCAATTTAATTGACAACACTCAAATGTTCGTGCTGAAGTTGAAATGCAAATGTTAGATACATATTAATAATTACTTTGCTTTTTATTAAAAGTTAATTCGCTGGGCAATATTTGAAATCAATGAGATACATTTGTGTATCTTTATAAGCTAACTGTGTGATTACGGTATAATGACGAGATATAATACAGAACTATTCCTTTTTTATTTATTTTATTTAAATCATCTTGGATACAAATACCCAATGGCTATTGTATTTGTTCTCATATGTAAACCTTCTTAAGTGTAGTTAAATAATTGGTAACCAATACTTACATAATAAGCCTGTGATCTGTGCTTCATGCTTACGAAAAGAATTGCCTTTCTATTCAGAAAATCAGTGCAACGTAAATGACTGATGTTTATACTTTACGTCTCTTCCAGCGTTCGTAGTTTGAGGAAAAAGAGGATTGCTGAGCTTAAAATAGTTGAACGCCTTGTAACATGACTGGATACTCGACACATCCAAAACTTAAAATCCATCCCCGGATACAGCTCAAATATAAAGCTTCTATTTGTAAACGCGTGTGATGCCAGATTCCCTTTACGAAGCAAATATTCCCTTGGGATAGGTATGCGATCTTACATTTCAGTATATTTAGCTTATTAGATGCACTTATTCGAGACTTTTGTTCTATTTCAACTTATTCTTAAACATTTCCTTACTTTTTATATGTCATATGATATAAAAGGATTAACAAAAAGATTGACAAAATCCTATTTCAAACACAAGGGTTGAAACTATTTATTTGTTTAAGCTGAATTATAAGTAAGACTTAGGGAAAACGGATAAGCTCGTCGCATTTGAAGAAATAGCATTTTATATCAATAGATATACCGGGTAGCCATCTCAAACGATTTTTCTAGCTATGTAATATATACAGTGTCTGTTTTTACAACTGTCGCTGTAAATCACCCAAAGACAATTAAAAAAAACAGCATTGTAGAATGACAGCATAGTCAACAATACGATTAATTTATAGCAATACATATCATTTTTACTTTTAATTCAAGTAAAACTAATTTCATACATCTTGAAACGTGTCTGCTCTAATTGACTTGATTTGACTTGGTTTGATTGTGCGTTCAATTTTCAGTGCAAATACATATACCTACATATACAATGCGAATACATATACCTACAATTCTTACATTTACATTGACTTTTATATATTTATTGTCCTTTTATGAAGAATCATGTGTCTATGATCTTCCCTTTCTTTACATCATAACATGGGATGCATTTAGCGATACATGCATGTAAAAAAATAAACTTTAGTAAAAAGAGTTATTTAGTCATTGGTCATAGATACACTTATATACAAAGCCAACAAATCCGCACTTCATACTGAATCAAAATGCCGCCTATCTATCAAGCCAATCTGTGCAATGTTGATGACTGACCTATTGTATTTGCTTGCCAGACGTATCGTCCTGCATGCAAAGTTTGACGAAATAAAAGATTGCTGAGCTTAAAAACAGCTTGAAAGCCTTAGTACGACGGGATGCTCGACACATCTGAACTTTTTTATATATCATATGCTGATAAACCATAGATCAACAAAGTGGGAAATACGTGGTTAAAGCGAATAAATGTTAAAATTAATTAATCGTTTAAAATGACTTATAATTAAAGCGTGGAGAAAACGGGTGAATTCGCCGAATCCAATGAAAAAATCTTTTCAATAAAGACTTTTTATACATGTTAATTAGGGTTGCTTTGTCATATATTTTTATTTTCATTTTATCTTATTATTAAGTCTTTATTAGTAGATTTAAAGGATACGTTATTTCAGTTTCAATCTTATCTCCAGACACTTAAATAACAACATTCAAGACAGGCACACAATAACCACAAACATTTAGAATCATGTTACCAGACTGAATATTAGGATTCTCCTGCTTGAAGGATCAGAATGTATTCCTACATAATGTCATTCTGGTTAGGAATAAGTGACCTTCTTTAAGTTTGTATTATATTGAGAGTGGAAGTTTTAGTGATAATAGTTTTATACAATTTATACAAGAAATATTTTTGAACTTTTAATACAATCCTTATGTATGTTCGATTTCTCATAAGCTTATACTTTATGATAAAAAAATCTGCTTTTAGCTTGAAAACGCAAAGTAATTCGGACTATTATAACTTGGAAGTTAGTTTGAAAACTTGTTGTGTTGTTTTGTACTCTACTGTACTGAAATAAAGACAGCGAGAAAACAGTTTAATGACGAATAATAATACAGAAATACTGATATTTTTTTAAAACGTTTTGTCATAGGACTGACATTTATTATCATAATCAATAGCTTTTTAAGCGGATACTGTAGATCGTTGATACAATGCGCCTTCTTAAATAACACATCATTATCCCTGTATAAATCACTAGATAAAGAATAATGATTTCCGATCGTATCTTCCAAAGAACCACTTTGAAAGGCTCTTAATGAATCCGCTAAATATGTTTACCATATAACTATATTATCTCCAACGAAATAAACAGTGAAACCTTTGCATGAAATTGCAGTATTTGAAGCATTTAAATCTGCTCTTAGTTTCATTCGATCTCTCCCGTCTTTTGACATTTTATTTATACTTGATCTGACAAGTAAGGGACTGAATTCAGATTTAAGTTTATCTGTTTAGCATATGTACATGACGCTAAGAACTCCCTGATACTTCATCGGACTTCATGTTCATTTATATTGTTGCCACTGCATGACAATGTTTGTATACAGAATTTGAATCTACAGTCAGCTACTCGACCTATGCAATATTATTACTTAAGGTTATTTATCGAAACGTAAATGTCTAGTTTCCCTTCCTGAACATAGAATTAGGATGTCCTGTAAAAGTAGTTCATAAAAATATAGAAACATTATTTTTATTTCTACGTATTATATATTGTAGAACACTAGCCATTAATATTTGTTTTAATATTACACTTTATAATATCATTATTAGAAAAGCACTGTGACAGAGTATCTTTATCTTATTTCATCTTTCCTGTCTAGCAGATTTGTCTTGTACAGGTATTACATGATGTAGTAAAGGCCCTTTTTTCATAATAGAATTTGATTAAGGTTTCCGTTTGACCTATTCCTGGTTTGAAGATTTGCAGCAAAAGTCCCGGTGAGATTGTGATATACATTGAAGTTCCAGTCGTTAGTCATGATAAATCGCCCCAAACAATAATTCCGGATTTCACTTATAGATGGCTGATTTTCTATGTCGCATGCTTATAAATGGAACACTAATCCACATTGGAACAAATCGACAAAACAAAAGTTGTGACGCTGCTATGTGAAACATATAAAGAATAAAAAGCGGAAAATCAAACAAAGTGTTAGATTGATGATCTTGAGGTAAATGTATATAACCAGAAATGGAAATACTTTAGTCGTCTTTAAGCGGTAATGTTTGAAAAATTATGCTTACTTGTAAATGTTTTTGTAAATGGCTGCTGCAAATGCAATATGTTTTAGAATAATAAGCAGTGCTTAAACATGTTGACAAAAACACGTTTATCGAGACAAACAAAACATACATGTATATATTTTTTTGAAAGAAAATGATAAAGTTAAGCGTTTGTGAATTTAAAAGAAATTAATAAGAAAGGGTCTTTTGCAAATTATCGAATACATTTAGTATGTCTCTGTCACGGACTGAATAAAATTGAAAATACGAATTTTAGTCTTTATGAAGAGACAAAAATGACATATTTCATTCTTAATCTGAAATTCAGACAAGATTCAAATCTCTTTAGGCACACAGTTTCGATATAAATGTCTCTGAGAAAATGATAAGAGACAGAAACAGGCTTGAACTTCTGGTCTTGCAATCTATTTCCTTGTACAATGTTAAACGGAAGTAAAATATCTAGGAATGTTTGCACACTTCGAGATTATGTCGTTTGTGATAAACGTATGTTTATAGGTTGGTTGATACAACAATTCTGCTTATTCTGATAGAATGTGTTCTTTTATGACTTGGCGTTGAATTAATAATTAATTTTATATGTTCCGTTTGACTTCAAACTATCCGCAAAGTTTTCGCCTTTTATCGATAAAGTTTTTGAAACAACAAGTAAAAAAGTATAACCGGTGGACAGTGTGAACGAATTCAACTATTGAATTGTGTTATCATAAATCATATAACTTTATTCCGAATATTAACTGTCAGATTAAAAAAAAATGTAAGATTTATAAATAGTAGCTGCTTCTTGTTTACATTGCCAACTCAGTAAATGGTCCTGTATATTGTCTTATAAACGACGTTGAGAATTAAATACCAATAGTTTTGTAGTATTTTTATTCTATATTTTGGGCAAACAGCTGTACAAATAGAGGAACATGTTTCTGCATTGACTATCTTAGATTTTCATTATAAAATTAAGCGCAATATGTTGTTTTTTTAAATATTTTTGCGATATGTTGCAAGAAAGGTACTCTAATTTAAAGAAAACATTGTCATTTTCATTGGCTTCTTTTTATTCCTCTTTATAAATAACCCTTGTTTTAGAAGGGTATGTAATTAGGATTCTTAAATATTTTAGTTCGACATATTTTCCAGTCAGTGTTTGCGTTGCAGCAAGTAAGATCCCTTACCGGAGTAATCAATTAAGAGATTGTCGTTTTCATAATGTTATTCATTATCATCAACATTACGACATCATAATTTCAAACCATATTTATTGGATATTCCGGTCTTTAGTATCAGGAATATGGACATATATTTATTATTCAACGTTTCGGACACATTTAATGGGATTAAAACCTAGAATTGTTCAGGTTTGAACCAGATCTTTAAATGCGAGATTGAGGTGGAGGTTTTTAAATATGTGCACCTCTTGGTGTGCCCTACTGAATGTGAATTTGTGAATCTGGGCTGCAAATACGTAAAGACATATTTGGTCAAAAACATAAGGAATTGAAAGCCTTTGACAAATGTAAAAAGAAGGTTGGCAATGAGTTTTTGGAACTTTAATAAATAAGCTCTTATTTACTAAGATGTTTAAAACACCGCAATTTTATTTTAAACCCATGCGCGGATATATATATATATATATATATATATATATATATATATATATATATATATATATATATATATATATATATATATATATATAGGTATGTAGGCATTAGGAAAAAATATACGAGTAATTTCTATGATGACTACACAGCAAATCTTAAACTATATTTCAAATAGTTATAAAATTATCCTACACGCATATAGTAAATTGTCATTGAAACACAGAGCCAAGGCAACCTTTACTTGTGTTGTTTCCGACAAAATCCTTTGCAATATAACAAGACTGCGTATTTTCTATATATGATGTTTACAGTCAATTAGCTAAGGTAACGAAGCCGAAGCAATTTAATTAAAAACATTAAACTTATAAAATCTTGTTCGGCATTAAACAAATATTTAGTGGTATATTCAAACTTATATTGCTGATAAAGTTTTCTTTTTCCTAAGCTTGGCTGTTTTGGCTGAATGCTAGAAATCCCAATCAATGATGCCGTAAGTATCAATTGAAGATCGTCAGTGCCAATTCGACCTTGGACAGAAAATCGAATGGAAGTTATTGTGCTTATATGAAGGCAATGATTAATGACTTGTTTCCGGAAAATTGTAATTAAATTGGCATGGACATGGTTGGCAAATGATTAACCGATCCGATGTGTTCCTTAGCAGCCGAGCCCACTTTATATACAATGGTCTCACTATGCCATTTAAAGCTGATATTGACATCTGCTTTTATGTCATTTGTGTACGTGCCCGTTCCACTATTTGTATAAGATAAGGTATAAGATATAGGAAAGTGCTTTCTGAAATTAACCAAATAACGGAAGCGTATGATATCAAAACACTATTCCAGTTATGAAAATAATCTAAAACATCTTTTACCTTTACTATCTATTTTAATGGATTTAAAGACTTTAATGAGTACAAAACAAGAAATCAAAATCATTTTACATCAGCAACAACACTAACAACAAAACTTCTAGGTAGAGCATGAACATAAATAACTTGTAAGTAAATAACATATACCCTTTACACAGAACATTGTTATTAAGATATGCATAGTTATCAATACAAAAAGTCTAACATAATTAGCTTTAACACTGATCAATTTTATTGGTCGACGTCTAATTATAATCAGGTCCAACCAATCACAATTCAAATTCTCGGAAATTATTTAAGTAATACAGAATCGAATCAAATCAGAATTAAAACACTTTTTTGAATATTGAATATGAACTAAACTTATATTAATCTTCGGATATGTTTCTACTTTTTTGGTATCACATGCAATTTAATGTGTCATTTTTATTACGTTTTTTTTGTAAAACTTTTTACGTTTTGTAATCATGTTGTAATCAATGGCTGAAACGCGAAGCTTTTTTTCTGTTGTTGTGTTTTTTCTGTGCGGACAAAATGATCGGTACGTATATCCTTTTCCTGATTACAATGTCGACAATCAACAAACCAGCTACAGACAAGACAAGATCATCCGGCAAGACAATGTAGTTTTTTACGCCCCAAAATAAACGTAATATTGTATGCCTGTACGTCTTTTCGTTAGCAGTTCCTTCTGCGATAACTTCTCCTAAATAATCAGATTAAATAATCAGATGTTTTTAATGAACATAGATGATTGAAATTGGTGTGTAGTTGTGCATGAACAGAAGAAATGTCGAGTTGATTTTGGTGATTAATTTAAATGTTATTCTTGTTTAATTTATACTATATGTCTTCATATACAATTAATATGCGAGGATTAATTTTTGTTTTTGTAATGCGGATTGAACAATATATGTATGCATAAATGTATAATATGCACGTCTGTAAAACTATATGTTTTATGTTTCAATTGACCAACTGACTTTTGACCGCCTAATTTTAATCAAGCAGAATCATCTGTTATATATTGTCCCTTTAGGCATAAAACGGTTCTTTCTAGGTATTTAATGGCAGCCTTTAAAACACATGTATTTGTCCATTTTAACTATATGCGACCATTGTTTCGTGATTTTCGAGAAACCAAAAAGTGCCATAGCAGCTACTGCACTTTATTCGTCCGCCATGTTCATGTGATTTCTTAGAATTGTTTTGTTTTCATTTTTATTGACAACACTCATATGTTCGTGCATAAGTTCGTATTGATTGCTACACATCCTTAACAATTGTTTTGCTATTCATTGAAAGTTAAATCGCTACGCAATATTTAAAAAACAATGTATTTTATATATATATATATATATATATATATATATATATATATATATATAGTTATAAGACATATATTTATATATTATAATTACAATGTGCGTTTACTGGAAAGATGATGACGAGAAAAAGGTACGTTGACGAGAAATAATACAGATCTAGTAGTGTTGTCTTTTTTATTTAGATCTTCTAAGAACAAATACCCAATGGTTATTGTATTTGTTCTCATAAGCAAACCTTTTTAAGTGTGTTTTAGTTTTTGCTAACCAATACTTACATAATAAACCAACTGATCTGTGCTTCATACTTACAAAAAGAAATGCCTTTCTATCAAGACTATTAGTGCAACGTTCATGACTGGTGTTATAACTTATGTTTCTTCCCTCGTGCGTAGTTTGACGAAATAAAAGATTGCTGAGCTTAAAGTAGCTGAATTTCTCATGTTTTAAAGGCTTTAGTTGAACTTACCAACCTTGGAATACTCGTTTACTGCGAATATTAATTATATTGCTGAGCTTAAAATAGCTGAAAGGCTTGTCGCATGACGGGTTACTTGATCCATCTGAAACTCAAGATACATCCCCGTATAAAGCTAAAATACACAGCTTCTATTTTTAAAAACGTGTAATGCCAGATTGCCTTTACGAAACAAATGTTCCCCAGGGATAGTCATGTAACCTTAATTGTCAGTTTAATCAGTGCATTATACTCGAGACGTTGGTTCTCCTTGATAACATTTCGGTTAACATTTTTGGATGTTATATGCTTTAAAAGCATTGATAAAATATTGGCAAAAACCTTGATCAAACACAAAGGTTGACACTGGTTATTTATTTATTATCATAACTAAGATTTGATAGATGAGTTCGTCACATTTGAAAAAATATTATTTGACATAAATGCTATGAATAAATTAGGCTTGCTTTATATCTTATCTTCTTATTTCTTATATTGCCTCAGTTGGCGTTTTGACATTTTATTTTATGAGACAAAGTATCCAAATCCATATTACCAGTTTTTAACAGACGTTATTTCACTTCCAATCAAATCTCCAGACACTTAATCAGCCCAAAGCGAAACTAGCACCCAATAACTACAAAGTATATCTAAAAATCATGACATAAGACTACACATTCTCATTCTTCCATCTCTATGTACAACTTAAGACTGCAGTTAAGTAACTTTAAGCTATGTTGCCATACTAAGGAGTCTCCTACTTGAAGGACAAGAATATACTCCAAAATAACGATACTCTAGTCGTAACTTTAGATTATATTTTATTGGTTCGGTGAAAATGAACCTACACAATATATATGGAGCATTTTTGGAGTTTTGATAATATGCCTATAAATATTTTAAAGTGTGATAGATTTCTATTATTATAAATTTGAATGATTAACACTATTGCATTTTGTGAAACATACTTTTGCCATACGAAACATGTGATCACAACTTTACAAGTGTGACAAGCTGTAGTTTCAGGTTGCAAAGGTCATATGTTAAATGTAGTCATTGGTAAATTGTTAGACAAATGACATAAAACACGTTTAATTCAGGCTAAGAGAGCGAGAGTACTTGTCCAATTATCAAATTCCCAAACGCAGTCCATGGTGTCTATGTCTTGAAGTAAAAATAAACAGCGTTTGATCACAGTTAAATCAGATCAGAGGTAGACTACAAATACAAGTTTATGTCGCCAAAAGAATGAAATGTACTCCAGCGTGAGGAAATGCTTATCGTAACGTATATTAGTTGTGTCACTAATGGTAAGTATAAATATGGCTGCTTTGATATTCTAAACGTCTGTCATTTACATTTCATTAGGTTTGGTTTCTTTTCTCAATTAAACTTGGAACTTGCAACAATTTTTAACATTACGCAGTAATTCTAAAAATAACAAACACCCACTTGAATGCCTATTGTTTTTGCCTATTAGTTTTAAGTATAACTATTAAACGATGTGTGTATATAATAACACACGTACGCAAATCAACATATATCCGTTTTATTAAATCATGAGTAAATACAAAGCGATCAACCACATTTTTTTTGAATGAAATTGTTTATTCAACACTTTCCTAAATGAGATAAGTATTTTAAAACGAATAGTTTACTTATTGTTAATTTAATTATTCTACTACTTTAAAATAGTTTTAGCTGATCTTTACCAATACGGCCTTCATAATGCAGGTTGTTTTAGTTCTTTAAGACTCCTTTCGAAGCACGTGGTGTAATTGTTTTTATTCGAAATGTGTTATCAGTATGTAATTTCTAAAGCTTCCAGTTACTTAATTTTGAATTCTTCAAATAAATCTTACCTTACTCAAAACGATCTTTTAAGTACAATATCATTTATTTATTAATTTGTATTGTGTGTTAATTCGTATCAGTAGCTCGGATGACGCATGAGGTGATGATACATAAAATGTTGCAAAGAAAGGCGTCAGATGAAGTTAATTAAGCTTAAAAGTTAGAAGCCCTTTTAACAGGATCAGTTCTAAAATTATGTTAAAGATAAAAAAGTAAAAGGCTCACAATAAATAAAATAACAAGCATATTAGTGTTACATTCACTTAATAATAAACTACCACATGAAGTAGTATTTAGACAGCCAAACATTCCTTATTGTAATAAATAAGGTTGGTTGACAGCTGCATGTGATTTCCTCCACCTATACCTGCCGATAGTTTCGTGATTTCTAAGATCGTGGCTTCAAACTAAATGCGTTGCAGACATACGTTCATTTGGCAGATTCATATTAAAAGCCTGCTTTTGTTAATTTACTTTAACATGGACTTTCATTGTCTTTTAAGTCAATGCTGTTTTAACAAATTACGTACGTAAATGTAGTTTCAATAGTCTAATGATTCAGTTCAGGATGTTATTTTTTAAATGAGATTTTTCTAAATATTGTTTAGATAACGTAACTTTTATCTTCAGACATTTTTGGCACAAAGAGAGAGAGACACACACACACACACACACACACACACACACACACACACACACACACACACACACACACACACACACACACACACACACACACACACACACACACACACACACACACACACACACACACACACACACACACACACACACACACACACACACACACACACACACACACACACACACACACACACACACACACACACACACACACACACACACACACACACACACACACACACACACACACACACACACACAACACACACACACACACACACACACACACACCACACACACACACACACATATACATACATACATATATATATATATATATATATATATATATATATATATATATATATATATATATATATATATATATATATATATATATATATATATATATATATATATATATATATATTTATATATATATATATATATTGAAAGAAAAAAAAACGCAAATAATTCCGTCCTCGATAATGTCAAAGCCAATTTGAAACTATTTGTGTTGTTCTGAACTATAATGTACTGAAATAAACAATTCGAGGAAAAGTACAATAATGACTATAAAAACAGAAATACTGCTGCCTTGATTTTTTCCTTTAAATCCTTAAATCTATTATTGGACTGAAACTGGCATTTGTTATCGTAAACAATCACAAATTATGCGGATACGGTATATTCTTAATACAATACGCCCTCTTGAATAATTATCTCTGTACATCTTCATTAGATAAAGAATAATGACTTCCGAACGTATCTCTAAAGACCACTTTCAGAGGCTCTTAACGATTTTTCTAAGTATGATCTCAAGATCACCATATTATTTTTAGTGAAACATTTTACATATAATTTCCATATTCGAAGCATTTAAAAATCTTTTTATTTCATAAGATCTCGTTTTATTTTGACATTTAGCATATCCTTGATCTGACAAGTAAGGAAGTGACATAAGTTTTAAGGCAATCTGTCATTAGTTTACGTCAACGGACTTTATATTCATTTACTTAATTTTGCAACTGCTAAGACAATCTGTTTACTGAGAATTTAAATATAAAGTCGACCTATGCAGAACTATTTAAAATACTTCAAATTATTTATCGAAGTAAGTTTAAGTCTAGTTTCCATTTCTGAAATATCGATTTAAGATTTAAGATATCCTGTAAAAGAAAGTTAAAATATTAGGGTATTATTTTTATATCTTCGAATTAAGCATTCTAAAATCTTAGTAATTAAGAATACGTTTTAACGTCACTCATCCGATCCTTCATCTTCGCTGTGACGTCTTTTGAAAAATGTAAATGTGTGTGTATGTTTTGTTGTGCTAGCAAAAGAAGCTCGTTCAAACTTTGATCAGGTTTTACCTTTGACCTATACCTCGTTTGACAATCTGCACCTTCCTGAGACTCCCGACGGCACGGGGATATACTTCGAAAGTCGTTATTCGTGTTACATTGCTCGAAGCAATTATTCCACCTGTCAACGCTGTGGTTTCACTTACAGTTGATTTTCTATGTCACATGTTTAAAATAGAATCTCAAACCGACAGCGAAACAAATCGACAAAAGAAGAACTAAAATAGCGATAATTGTGGGGCAGCAATGTGATTCATATAAAGGAAAAAAGCGAACAATAATGACGATACAATACTGATTGTTTGTTTTATTTTATATTGTCACGGTATTCCTTAGAAACAACTTAGCAAACCTAGATTCATCGAAAAACAAATGATCCAAAGATGCGTTGCTGTTATTTCAATCCTCGTTTCTCTGCTTCTGAGATAAAATATCAATGTCTCTATTAACAGTGCG
Organism: Sinonovacula constricta; assembly: GCA_007844125.1. Lineage (NCBI taxonomy): Eukaryota > Metazoa > Mollusca > Bivalvia > Cardiida > Solecurtidae > Sinonovacula > Sinonovacula constricta. Next base: position 8,160,745 of record CM017557.1, on the reverse strand, counting down.
AAAACCGATACATTGTGCCTATAATAACCAATCTTCAGACACTAACAAAACGAATGAACAAAAATTAATCCACAGACCTGTCAAAACTACCAACAGTTTCTTATTACATGACCACATACCTGACCCTGTCGTTGTTCCAACTACATATTAGGCCTGCATTTTCGTCTGTTAAGATTCGTCAACGTATGTTGCCTTAGTGGGAAAACAATATTACGGAATTTGTAAATACTTGGAAATGGAACACGTTAGTCGCTTAAAAGCGATATTGTTTAAGATAATATGCGTATCTGTAATTGTTTCGGTGACACGAATAGCTGCTTTATATGCAATTTATATTTTAAAACAATTATCAGTGCTTCAATATCTTGACAAAAGCATTTTTGTCGATGCAAACAAAACTCGCATATATAAATTGGTAACAATGTATATATTATTCTGTCTTTTGAAAACAATTTATAAAGTTGGGCGTTTGAGAACCAATATTGGTAAGATTTAAAGACATAAATAAGAAAGGGTATTTTTGCCAATTATCGAATGCCTTATAACATTCCGTAATATCTTGGTCATGGATTGAATGAAATTGAGAGTAGGAATTTCAGTATTACTTAAGAGACAAAAGCGACATCTTTCAGTATTAATCTGAATTTCAGGCGAGACGCAAATCTCTTTAGGCACACAATTTCGACATAAATGTGTCTGACAACATGATGAGAGAACAGGCTCGAACCTTTGCGCTTATAGTCTATCTCCTGGTACAGAAATGGCAGTCAAAAAAATATGTATATTTAAAAAATTATACTCGCGTTGATGTAATTCGTGATAAACGAATGTTTGTTAACAGGTTGAAACAACAATCCTGATGGTAGAATTAAGTAGTACAATGTCCGTGTTGATATTGTGCGTTTCTTTCATAGTTCGCCGTTGAATTATTCATTAGTTTTGCATATTTCGTTTGACTTCAAGCGCTAAACAAAGTTTCGTCTTTTATTGACGAAATTTGATAACAGCAAGTAGAAAAGTGAAAACTATGGACAAAACGAAGAAATTCAGCTAGCAGAATTTATTAACATAGCTTTTATCACATTTAGGAAATTTAACAAGATATGTTGCCTAAACTGTCAGATATTTAAAAAAGTTGAATCATTTAGAAAAAGTAAACACCTCTTGTTTAAATTGTCACCTCAGTAACATCGTCTTATAAAAAGGATAAAGAATTAAATATCACTAGTTATTATTTTATAGTAAATCTATTCGGTCAATTTTGTCAAGCTGCTTTACAAATATGTAGAGCCGCATGTTTCTTCATAATTCATAATTTTCTTTTTCTTTTTAAAATTAAAAGCACTAGGTTTTTAACACATTATCGCAATATGTTACATTAAAACTGACAGGTATTTTTACTTAAAGATAGGAATTCTCTAACAACTTCATTTTCCGACCTACCTTAAAAAAGTTCGTTTTTTCATTTTTGTTTGTGTTCTGGCTTCTCCTTATGCATGTTTTAAGTCATGTTTTTTTTTCAGTAGGTCGTTTCGATTCTAAAATATTGTCGTATGACATATTTTCCAGTGTTTACATAGTAGCAAGTGTGAACCTTTACTGGAGAAATTATTTTAGAAATAGTCTTTTTTATAGTGTTTGTCACCATTATCAATTAAGTGCATATAATGTACACTGCAATAAATTCTTTGTAATTTTAGACTATGTACCACAAGCTATTTTGTAAATCTTCTACAACAACCAATCATTTTATAAATATAAAGCATAATGAACTCGTCAGAATGCTTCGTTTCTACAATAACCAAATTTCATGTTGATATAATTCTACATAAATTAACCACTTATGAAGGTCACATTCTTCTGCATTATGTTCCCGCAAAATTGTTAGTAAAATAAATAATCTAATTACTGGATTCGTGAAACTTTATAGTGTAACAAATGGAAGCAATGCCTTTAAAACAACTAACACAATAAAAAAGAAAAACACATATCACAAATACTGCCATTTCCTCTTAAGAATTAGCTTCACTCAATTATGACTGGTATAAAACTAATTTATTTTCCAATTATAACTTGTACGTGGTTACAATCATCATATTCATTACTGTTATTAAAGAGAATCGCATCATTGACATATATTGCCATTAAAACCGGCACTAATTACCATCTCCCAAGTAATATGACATGAAATAATGTTAAAAAGCTCACAATGACGTAAGTTCGTGTAACAACGACGATCTTAAGGTGCGCTTCATTTTGACATGTCACGTGGTATTTTCTATATGCCTTACGAGGCCTGTGACGTCCCTAACGACGATACAAATAATAATAATGTAACAATGTGTTTCTTTTCTGTAGAAATTTTTCTAACAATAAAGGTATAAAATAAGAAAATCGAATCGTAAAAATGTGATATCACCCCATAGGCAGTTTGAGTACCAATTAAAATCACCGCGACACAGGTTTGAGCAGAGACTAGATACAAACTGTTGTATGTAGTTTGAGTTGTTGACATAATGTGATACCGCAAGGGGCTTTCATCGAATGAGATCCGGACTTTCAAAAGCCACGAGACATCCATCCATAGAAATTAAACAACCCAAGAGGCATGGTTTCGCGATGCTTACGCAATAAATATATTAGCATGTACGCTATGTTGAATAGTAAGGGAATGTCAGACAGTCGTAAGGAAGTCTTTAAAAATAATATGTTGGTCGGTGTAACACACAAAGAGCAATGTAGTAAACACAAATCTGATAATCTATTGAACAAGCCTAAACTGTGCATTTGTTACTTTTTTTGCTTCATGTTTACCAGACGGTCGGTCCAGCTTAGACAATTTTAGGTTTGTTTCTTAAATAAGACAGATCTGATAAACACAGCAGGGTCGTCGAAAATCTATTTGTGACTATTTAAAAAAATATAAAATAATGCATTTTAACTCATAAACATTATAACTACATATTATCAGGGTTGTAGCAACGACTGATCAAGAGGAGCAGCTGTACTTGAGGACAAAATCAGAAAACTTCTTGCGATAATGTATTAGAAATTGTCGCTACAGAAAACAAGTCATCGTGTTTATTATTCCATCTTTCCGTAGAGGAAAATTATACTTAACCACAAGTGGGTATTCTGTTCTGATGTTTTAAAATACGTTAGGTCTTTTTGAGCTTCCGCATGCTGCTTCTCGCCGTACTTTTGGGCGCTGACAATTCTGTAATTACTATTATTAGGATTTGGCTTTTAAACGTTTATTATAAATGGTAATAAATTGCAAATGTGACCGAGTGTGATGACATTAAATACATATATATCTATACTAATACTAATCTAGAAAGATCGAGTTCTTTGTACTTTCCCAAGGTTTTTTCCCGAAGAATGCCGAGTAAAAAACATAAAGATAAAAGAAAAAAAAATAAAGAAAAAAAATGGTATTCAATCTTTATTGTACAGGCATGTATTTACATTTATATTGTTTATTGTTTATCAGTCTGATTCAGTGTTGTTTAAAAATACCTTGAACAGTGTTTGAAAATATGCGCACAACATTTTTGTATACACTACATAGATTTTCTAAACACCTTATCAATAAATATCAATAAAATAATTGCTGAAAATTAGTTTAACTTGCAACGACTTGATTTGTATAACCCATATGCAGTATTATATTGGCTCTTTGGTCTTGAGTCTGCCTTGACCAATAAATGCCGGATGTTGTTGCAAGGGTAGTAATTGTGTCACTGCGGCAAATCTAAATCAAAAACACGTCTTACAACAATTGATCATATATTTTAAGAGACTTACAAATAATATTTCATGTGTCATAACTGTAACCAGTAATTCATCACTTACAATTACTTGTCGTGTTTTGTTGTTCTGTGTCCTGCCAATATTTTATTTTTTAAATAATCGAAATGCATATAATTAAATATCGTATTTGTACGTGTATTTGCAATTGATTGATATAGTTTGACTACATATCAAATGGTCAGTCTTTGTCGCTTTGTAAAGTTTAATTTGCAGTAAACCTGTAAACTTAAACTGTTATTGTTTCTATCCAATTCGACATTTGACTCATATTGATTGTTTTATATATACAATAATTGTAAGAAGGTAACTGAAACTTAACTGAAAGTATATTTACTATGTTCTGCTAGTCAATCGTCAATATAATAGTTTGTGTTGTTTGTTTTTTTCTAAAATTTTCTGTTTTTTTTTTTCTTTTAAAAATTGTTAAATTAGTATATCAACTTCGCTCTCTTTGAGTAAATATATATGTTAGACGTTGATATTTGCTAGGAGAACAAACTATGTATAGGTGCTGATTTCTTTATGGGTTGAAACATTCCGGGATTGCATGTTTTATAATAATTAGTTAGAAATAAATTTGAATTATTTATATCCACAAACAAACGTACGAATACTTGTAAGCCTACATAGTCTGCTATTAATCTTCTCCTGGAATGCCAGTTATATCCAGCTTAATTAATTTCACTGGTTAAATTTACTATAGTGAAGTGACGACATCATGTCGAAGACTTTAGTTTTAATTTATTTAAATATTAATATTTTGCATTATCTTTAAGCAGTGATCTTGACACATCATCCTCAGAAGGGATTAAAAAACAACACAACAGCAACCGCGAATAAAGAAGACACTTAAACCAAAATTTTGTTTTGTTTTGGAGACGTTCGCATAAAATTGTTGAAGTATTTTATTAACTCCCATTGTTTTCCTACCAGCAATACATACGTATGAGAAAAATAATATACTAAACGAAAAAAAACAACAGATTGAATATCTTTAAAAGAATACGATTGACGTAAGACTGTTATGTATAACATTGTCAATCCTTTGTTATCTCATAATATGCGAAGGAATTCAGTACGAACATACCACATTAATGTCAACTCGTTAATAAAACTAATGCATAGGAGGTTTTAATTTCTCGTTAGAACTATAATTGGATTTTTAATGAGTTGTGTGCAGGGATAAAATGAGAGTAGCTGAAGTAAAGTTAGAAACTTAAACGGTATTTTATTTTCCTAAAATTTCATGGTTATGATACATATAATTCAGATGAAAGATATAAACAGTTTTTAACACCATACTAAAATCTTCGTTAAATATTTGACTGAATACTTTTCTAGAATTTATGTCAATTTATATCACTTAATCAACTGTATTACTGATGTCTTAAAATATAAGAAACAAAACATGTTGATTGGTTGCTATAGCAACGAAAGATGTTTTTGCTGTGAATAAGAGCTATGCATACAGACAATTATAGAAAATATAGGAATACTACAAAATCTAAAAAACAACATTCCAGATAATTGTAAATACTGTATCCCAAATAAACACAAATCCAAACAACTTTCAGTTTGTTGTTTCCTAAAAAACTTTCCACAATATTACGAGACTATGTGTCGTCCAAATAATTTTCACAGCGAAATTGTCAAAAGTTAACGAAAGCGTAGCAGATACTGTTAGGAGTAAGAAGGTCAATTCAATGAAATAATGACAACGGGGTTTTTTTTTAAATTAACATCCACCAAGTACCATTAAACATGTTTACATATACTTGTTTGAATAAAAAAGTTTTCTTTTGCTTACGCTTTTCTGTTTCGGCAATATGCTTGAAATCTTATTAATGCTGCCAAAGGTGCCATTTGAATATCACCCGGACCTATTTGACATTGGCAAAAAATCGAATATATGAAAAATGACTTGTTTCCGGGAAACTATTATAGAATTAATACAAAAATGTTCGGAAAATGAACAACCGATCCTATTTCATGTTTCTTAGCGGCCAACCCCACTTAAGTCATTTACAATTATCTGAATATACAGTATGGATCTCTGTTATTGACATCTATTTTTGTGTCAAATCTATTTGTAAACTGATCAAAAGAATCGCATTTCTTGAAAAGGCCTTAAGTTATACAGCAACTAACGCTTAACCTATAAAAGATTGGTTTAGAGAGGAAATACGAAGAATAAACATCAACTCTAGCGAACCAAAAATGTTCACTCAAAAAAAAGTGTGGGGGCGCTCGCGGCGTAATATTAGAGTCGATTTGAAACTCTACCGACAGCTTAGCCTCCCACCGCGTGGGTTCGAGTCCCGTTCGAGGCGAAAGACTTAATGAGGGAAGGTCTTCCTGCTGACCTGCGGTGCGCCGGTGGTTCTACTCAGACATTTGATGGGGATCTTTTCCCACAAAAATAGCTGGACGTCGCTATAATGATCATAATTAGTCGCTGCGATGTATCTCAAAGGTATTGAAATATCACAAATAAGAATGTACTTTGAAGGACACCATCATAAACGGGAATGGTAAAATAAGCCACAATCTTCATTTTAAGTGAAGATTATCAACGTATAACCTGCTTACATGCACTTTTCTTCTACCAGAAAGCCAAAAATAGGTATAGTGATTTTTATCATCTCAAACGATCATTCTCTCAAAGTAGTAGACACAGTTTCATTGTCAAATACCGCTGTAAGTGAACAAAAATTAAAATAAATGGAAGCATTGTGAAAAGTCAGCTACAAAATAAATTCATAGTATTTAACTTTTTATTGAAATATTTTAATGCATCATCAGATTTGTCAGAAAACTTCTACACATGCACAAATATCACATTTACATGGACATTTAAATATTTATTGTACTTGAATTAAGAAGCATATTTCTAAGTTATGTAATATCTCTGTAACATTATTTGCGACACGTGCAGCTATATCTGTGTGTATTATGTCGTATTCGGTTTGCACTCTGTTCTTTTGCGCTTTACTTTATCTAGAGATATAAATAAAAAAAGGAATGCTATTGTATAAATATGCATTTAATAAATGATTATACTTGATAATGTAAAAAAATTCTAAATAAAAGAGAGCTGACATAGAAAGGGGTGATTAAAAATTCAAGGTGATGAATGATGATATTGTTTATGGCACTAAGCGGCCAATGTACTTTATTCTTCCGCTAAATCAACGTTCTTATGATTTCTTGTGATTTCTTGTGATATATGGCCTAACCAAAATGAAGTATATATGCACGCATAACTTGATTTAACAAGCATTAACCGATAAGGGATATTATCGTCAACTAAAATGCATTTCTCACCAGAATATTAATAAGGCTATGCTTTCGAAAATTATCGCTTTTCTGCCCTTTACCACCTCTTCATTTGATAGGATTTCATTCTAATTCTTTTAATGTTTCTCATTGAGATAGAACTATGTAAACAAATGGCACATCCTAATTTATTTCAGCTAGTTGTTGATAAGGATGTAATTACATTTGTTGTGAAGCAATTAATGTTATTATTTAAGGGATTTGTTTAAATCTTGAGATGCGATACACCATTACAATGTTTTTGGAACAATGATACAGCTTTTCATAGAAATTATGAAAAAAACATAAATTGCTTCGAATATTTTAAACTTAAAGTTGATATAACTTATAATTGTGATATTTCTTTGATAAGACGAGGACGAGAAAAAATACAATGGCAAGACGTTTTCTTTATGTATATATCTCTTTGATACAAATACCCAGTGGTTATTGTCTTTGTTCTAGTTAACAAACAAGCTATTATTATGTTGGTTCAACCTTATATACTGTAACATAATGACTTCCGAACGTATCTTCTAAAGACCATCATCATAAGCGCTTAATGATTCCGGTAAGTGTGTTGTCAAGAGGAATATACTCTAACGATATGAAAAGTAAGGTATTATATTCAATATAATTGCAGACTTTAAGGTAATTCTGTTAAGAAGTATACTACTATTTCATAGATTTCGCTCTAATTTACGATGCTTTCGTATAAGGATACGAAATATGGTAAACTGTAAAGAGTTCTTACGACATTGATCGCTAAAACGTTAACACAAAAAGCTAGCTGATTTGTACCTCATAGAAAATTGCCTGTCTATCAAGCCAATCAGTGCAACGTTTATGACTGTCGTATAGACTTTTTATCTTGTGTACGCAATTTGACGTATTAGAAGATTGACGGGGTTAACGTGGCTAAAATAGAAAAAAAACGTATAACACAACTCGACATATCTGAATCATACATTCCATCCCCATGTAAGGCTTAAATCCGTATATTATATCATAATATACTGAGAATCAATGTTTTAGAGATACCTCAGAGATGGTTGTTTTGAAATGCAATATATGTACAATATATACAAGAAGCGTTTCTGAAGTTTCGATAATATCCCTATAACTATAAATAATGCATGATCGATTTCCATTAATCTAAACATACATTTGTATCATCAACATTGCCTGGATTAGCAATGCATAATTTGCACGTGCAAATCGTGTGATCAACTTCTCAAGTGGCGTAGCTTGTGGCAATATAGAAGGTTTGCAACATTGCTCGTTTTTAAGTTAAAGTTACATGTTTAGTCATGAGAGTGCAAAGTTCATGACCTTTGCACTTTCATTACTAAACATGTAACTGTATATATAATGCAATCATTTGTTAAATATTGGCTGCAGGAAATAATCAAAGCGTTCAGATGCGCTGTTTGGGAAATGTTAGCCTTAACATGTAAGCGACTATGGGTGTGCAAACAATGGTTACAAGTATTCCGTAGTATATCACATGCACAACGCATTGGGATTTGGGAAGCAGCTATATGATTTTGCATTCTGAAATAAGTTAGGTCTTAGATAAATGTTCATACATGCTGCCGCATTCGATAACTGAGACTCCCCCCAGTGATCTGAATCTAAAAAGTCCCGAGTGTGACATGCTTTACCGAACGCGTGCGGTAGCTTTAGATTGATATGCTGAGATGATACGAGCGACTCATGAGATTACATAACCTAGTTCTAAGCAGCGAGGCACAGTGCAGGATATCGCAATTATCTCGACCTAGTTGATAAAATATAGCCAGTGGAACACTTATTCTAATAGCAGTTATCTCCTCATATCAACCTTTTCTTCTAGTCAATGAGTGATATTCGTACGAGGCATTGCTCATTCATAAACATGCATTCATTTATATCTGAATACTCAATATAATAAATTTCCAGTTTAAACACATTATCATTTGAAACATGCCTGTGTACAAGTGACGGGTCTAGTCTCATGAGACATAAAATTTGTTCTGTTCACGCACAACTTCTTCCCAGGCATGAATACATTAAGTAGTCAAGGTCAGTCCAGTGTGCTTCGAAAATCCAGCTTTCTAATTAACTTAGACACTGTCGAAAAATCGTTTGAATCAGGTTATGACAGCAAGAGTAATCGCCCAATTATCAAATACCATAAACAAGACATTAATGACTCGTCCTTGTGTTAGATCGCAGAAACATCAGAGCAAAACTACATATGTACATGTATGTTTATGTCAGCAAGAGAATGCAATGTCCTCAAACGTGAGGGAGTGCTAGTTGAAACGTTTCTGTCAATGCTGTGGCAGGCATAAACTATGTCTTTGATATCCTGTATTCTTTATTCTATCATTTGCTTCTGAAGGCCGTTTATTTGTACGTTCGACTTTTGAAAGACAGTGCAAGTTATTCTTGCTCTGGTTGAAAAGATTACAGTGAATGGATCTAAAGTATTATTATATCATTATAACATCGCATATCAACATATACGTGTTTCATGAAATCATGTGTTTATACAAAGAGACCAACTAAAGTTTAATTTTAATGACTTTGTCAATAATGCCACAGTGAACGAACTGAACTTCTTTAATGTTTTGACATAAACCTTTAACACTTCCCTAATATCAAAACCTTGAATGATCTGAGCTGTTAGGGGTCTAAGCAAAAACTGTGTGATTTATATTTAGCAAACACATTTCTCTAATTTGCCTCAGCAACATCATTTTTTTTGACATAACATAACTTTATAAGATTTATGTTTATGTTTAAAATGAAAAAACCCAACTGTATTCACATGTAATAAATATTACAGAAAATACAATGTATATGGCGCTACAACTTAATTTTATTTGAACTTATTACTCAATATTTTCTTAAGCGAGATAAGTTTGTTGTTGTCTTTTTATAAAAATGAAAGTTTACTTATTCTTGTATTAATTATTCTTCTATTTTAAAATAATTGCGTAGCTTATCTATACTTACACACGTTTATAAAGCAACATTTTATTTTTAAAGTACAATACACTCTTTTAAAAAACAGACTTGCAACTGTTTTTTTGTTTCGATAAATTTTATATTTATGTTTTTTAAGTTTCTAGTTTTTTAACAGACTTTGAATTGGTATTACCTACTTCATGTCTGTGATGCAGAGATTGTCACTATGGTTTATATAAACCTACCTATTGATGATCTTGGTAAATGTGCCTTCGATTATGCCATTGATGTTTTCATTTTAAAATAAAATTGCCTTTACGAGATTTACTCATGTTCTTCTCTCCTCAACACTTGTTTGTCGGATGATTTATAGTTATATTGCATGCACACTTGTTCTTAGACCGTTTGCGATAGAAACATTTCGCAGCTGATTCTATCTTCTAGAAATGGTATTTATTGCAAGAAAGTAGAAACTTGTAGTTGGATATGTAAATTTTCAGAAGAGCATTGTACAAAAGAATGTATGTTTATGAATTAATGTGTCTTTGACAAACGAGAAACATGGATGCACTGTTGTGAACAAGAGAATACTCAAATTATAATACTTATGTCATTACTAGCTGATGTTTCTGTTCACAAACATTGTTGTCTGTTTCGTTTGAAGTACTCCATCGAGAAGATAACGTACAAACCACAAAGAGCATAAAATTAGCATTCCAAATGAGTTTCTTTTGCTTTATACAATACAATGATTTCGAAATATTCTCTTTTCCTTTGTTTTAAACTATTTTTGGCTATTCTAATCGTATTCAATGCATAGATAGTAGATTTATACACACATATGTAATCATTGTAATGTGGCTTTCATGCGCCGATGATACATGTCATTTTAGATTGGGATAAACGTAGTTGATTAAGCTTGTCAGAATTCGCATTATTGGCAGAATTACCGCAACATTGTATGCGCATTGGCTCAAATTTTATAAAATTTAAATCGAAGGAAACGTGTCGTTTTGGAAAATATTTCTGATTAACTTTAAAACTTGTAAAATATAAAACCCTTAACGAAAGATTTATTTCGTATTTTGTTTAAATTCAACAAAATGATCAAATCATTTAGTGTTTTCTATTTATTCATTATTTGACAAAGGTAATTGTGATACAATTGTAAGTTAACGGCGCAGTGAACTTTATTATGACACATACACACCTTGCTGCCATTTGTAACTGCTTTTTATTTCTATGTATTTAGATTTCTTGCAAAACTAAGAAAAATCAAGCTGTACACAACGCAGCTCATAATCACGAAAAAGGACACTGACGTTTTTTTAATAGTGTTGCTCTTTGGATTTCCACCCGGAAAATACTGAGTTTAAATTGTAACAGCATGACTACGAATGATTTCTTCCTTCGAAGCTGTCTAACCCCTGCTTTGAGAAAGCAGGTTTGTTTGGATGACAAAGCCAGTCTGGATGAGCATTAGTTAGACAATGTCTTGCAAGACGTACACTAAGACTTAATAAATAGAAAAAGATCACATGTCTGGATAAAATCCACCGGAATGCTTTGGCAGCTGGAAGACCTCTGAATGCTTTCACCCCTACCCGGAATTGAAACCTCGCAGTGACATGCTTAAGAGTTAGGCGATCTAAACGGCTCGAGCACAGACTTTAAGAAGCATTACACGGAATAATTGATAGTACATGTAAAACACCAATATAATGTAATGGGTTGTAGTAGTATTTTAATAGCTTAAAATACGAGAAGGCCACAAAATGCAACAACATTAATCTTAATTAATCTTAAACTTAATTAAATGACAGGATCACAAGCACAAGAGAAATATTTTAAACCCCAACTCTCCACAACTTACATAATTGGGATCATGAATACGACAAAATATGAGATCTCACGAATACAAAACCATGAATTAAAATAAAAGAACAAAAGCCAGGCAATATTGCTATGGAAATATTTTGACTTTTCTGGCAAGTATTAAAGACGTTAAAAATTTAACATTGCGAATATTAACATTGATTTCTTCTGCGAGGACAATAATAGGAACTTCATTTGTCACAGCTGCATGTATATTCCTTCACTTGCAAACGAAAACAGGTTATCATTTTGAAATAAATGTACACTTGTGTAATGTATTTATGCGTTTGAGTTCATAATAATATCACTGGAAATAAATGGCAATTATGGCATAACTGTACAGTTTTGAAATATATTTATACATATACGTTCTGTATTGAGAACACTGTAATTAAAGTTATGTTTACCGGCCGCAATAGCTTAAGTGGTTGGGCGTCGGCTTGCAGATCGGGAGGTCGTGGGTTATAACCCCGGCCGGGTTAAAGCAAAGACTTTTAAGTTGGTAGTAGTGGCTTCTCTCCCAACGCTCGGGGCTAAGGGGACAGCATTACGCCTCACTCGTCATTGTCAGTATAATTATATTATTATATAATATAATATAAGGCTGGATTCAGTCCCTGGGCACCTCATAAGTGCCCCTCTGCTATAATGATAGAAATGTCGCTGCGCAGTATCGGCAAAAAAAATCCGGCTAATCCTTTCATATCCTAAAGTTATGTTTAAATTTCGTTCTAAACAAATATATATACAGACAGACAGACAGACAGACAGACAGACAGACAGACAGACAGACAGACAGACAGACAGACAGACAGACAGACAGACGGACGGACGGACGGACGGACGGACGGACGGACGGACGGACGGACAGACAGACAGACAGACAGACAGACAGACAGACAGACAGACAGACAGACAGACAGACAGACAGACAGACAGATAGATAGATAGATAGATAGATAGATAGATAGATAGATAGATAGATAGATAGATAGATAGATAGATAGATAGATAGATAGATAGATAGAAAATCTAAAAGTATATTCCAAATAATTACAAAAACGAATCCTAAACACATAAATTGTCATTTAAACCCAGAGCCAATGAAACCTTTAATTACGTTGTTTTCGACAAATAAAGCGTCTGCAATATAACAAGATTGCAATTTTTACATGTCGTATAAATAATGTTTACAGACAATTACCAAAAGTAACTAAAGCAAAGTAATTAAGAAAATTGAAAGCATTAAAATAATGACAACGGGTTTAGCAATAAACAACTATTAAGAGGCATATTCAATTTTATTTTGCTATATGATTGTTCTTTTGCCTGAGCTTTGCTGTTTCGACAAAATGCTAGAAATCCCAATCAATAATGCCGATAATGTCAATTGAACATCGCCAGCGCCAATTCTACCTTGAGCAGAAGATCGAATGGAAGTTGTTGTGCTTATATAAATTAAAATGGCACGGTACTGATACTGACGTCTGCTTTTATGTCATTTGTGTTCGTGCCCGTTTAATTATTCGTGGCTATAAAACAAGTACAAAATAAGGGAACGTACCGTTTGTCAGAAGGTATTATTGTAGTCATAAAAGGAACTAAACAACAACAACAAACAAACAAAACCAAAACGGAAGCGTATAATATCGAAACATTATTTCAGTTACGATGATAATCTAAAATGTGTTTTAATATTTAATATCTGTTCAAATAGGTTTAACGACTTTGTCAGTACACATCAAGTTAGGGAAGTAAAATTATTTCACAACAACAGCACTAACAACATACGAGTAACTACTAAGTACAACATTAACAACTACAACCTGAAGTACATAACATATACCCTTTCCACGGAACATTGTTATTAAGATATGCGTGGTGATCAATAAAAGTCCAAGCATATATATATATATATATATATATATATATATATATATATATATATATATATATATATATATATATATATATATATATATATATATATATAGCACATGTCATAACTACATTTTTCTTTATGTATTGACCGCAACTATATCTTCATCAGCCTGTCACACTTGCCTTATAAATATTTTTTATCACCTTATAATGACCATAGTTGACTAATGCGGTCGACAACTTATGTATTTATATAAAATACTAAATATTTATACTTAAATTGTGCTTAAGGACTTTATTTAACCAATGTTTTAGACGAAAAACTGTATGTTTTGATAAACTATTGTATCTTTTAACTTTATATTATAAGTATATTATAACAATTGTCATTTTCAAAATGTGACGTCATAAACAACTTCCATTTATTATGATAACTATTATTATGATTTTGTTCATGATTTTCTTTGTGTTGACATCTCACACAACTTCCATTTATTATGATAACTATTATTATGATGTTGTTCATGATTTTCTTTGTGTTGACATCTCACACAACTTCCATTTATTATGATAACTATTATTATGATTTTGTTCATGATTTTCTTTGTGTTTACTTCTCATACAACTTTCATTTATTATGATAACTATTATTATGATTTTGTTCATGATTCTGTTTGTGTTGACATCTCACGCAACTTCCATGATACTAAGAAGTTGGTGATTACTTCCACGTATACTTCTACAGACTCCTTCATCAATTATAGTCACACGAAACTCCAATGACTGCATAAATTATGACTCACGTGACAAAACAAAAACGACAATTTTGCTTGGCATTTCTTTTTATGTCTCCATCGCTAATATCGTCATTATAACAGACTTGACATCCTGCACATCGATATGCTTATACCACACACCAATATCTTAAGGCTGTATACATTTTTTATATAAGCAGTTGTCAACTTTACAAATCTAGTATAAATCACTATCTGTTTTGTTACCAACAGTGTTTGGTAAATGATAATTATAACACTGGTGATAATTGGTTAGACTCATCCTTCCCTAGCTCCTTAGCTGGTGGCTTCGAGTCTCAGTCGGGATTAGGCTTATTATTTATGTTATATCCAAAGGCCATATAAACTTGTTTCTTGATTTTTCGGAATCACAATTTGTGTTTATTAAATACTCTTTAAAAACATAATAAAAACAATCGACATAAAAAGGAAACAACAAGTGGTCAGTAAGCCATGCTGAAATTTGATTTGTCCTCTCCGTGGAGTTCCCATTAACAAAATGTAGAATATATCAATACACAAGAGTCAATCGTTTTCGCCATTACTCAAGTAAAAGATGATATAAGCATGTTGCAATGCTCATAGGACTTTGTCAATTTATTCTTTACAGCTACTAACAAGTATTCCCCAGGAGTACCTTATAGCAAAATGTATTTTGAAAGCGATATGAGTTGGAGATGGCAGAAGCGACATTGTTGCCAAAAAGACTGGAAAAAGTATTTTGCTCTACATGCGTGTTTTTTATGTTTGCAATATACCAAACGTCTAGCATTTAAATGTACATTTGTGGCAAATCTCTTCAGTTTTGTTATTTACATTTAATGGCGATTGGTTACCTATGGTCTGTGCCTTTTAAAATTTAAATATCTGTTGCAATACGCAAAGGACAATTTCATATGGAAAGAAATATAAGGTACGTCCATTCATAAGAGAATACAACGTAAAAAGGAGTTGATCTTCACCATGGCTAAGACTATCAAAATTGCCATTTCTACGGATATGAAATAATATTGAAGCTACTCTGTGTAAAGCCCTCCAAATGTGTTTAAACTGGCATAGGTAAATAAGAAAAGGTCCTGAATCATCGACCTAATAATCCTTTTTATATGTTGCTTCAGATGTTGTTTTCAGCGCGCGCGCGTGGGTGTGTGTTTGTATGTGGTATTGTTGGAAATATTTCGAATTGATTTGGTTGGTCATTAGAGAGAAAAACTTTGTATAGACATATGACGCTTTCAGGTTTCTAGGAACTTTATGTTAATTATCAGCTGACAGTTGTAAAACCTTTGTGGATTTTTATTACTGATACATTGAGAAACAATGGTCATATTGATATTATTGACAACAAATTAATTTTGTTAGGATCGGAAAAAAGTTCATATGAATATGATTTATCTTTCTTTAGGATTTAATATATATATTCGTAAAAGAAAGAACGTTAGCCCTACAATTACTGGAATAGTGTCAAGTTTAGATTTCTGATTAAAACACTTGTAAAGAAACAAAAACATATAATTAGAATAGGGGGCATATGTGTAACATATTAATTTACAATGTATACCTGTGTTATATCTGTAGCAGATACACAGATGAAAAATACCGTGTACACTCCTTTGTACCGTAATGTATATCTATATCTATGATATCGATATTTCTCTATATTTGCTTTTATAATCCGATAACTATAATTGAGTACATCTTCCTCTTCTCAAAATAATACAAGTACTAACATCGGATGTTAAAACACAAAGTAACGGCCTTCATACAAATTTAAACATTAAAAGCAAAATTGCATTTTTACAAACACGAGAGTGTATTTAAAAGCGGCTTCTACACACATCTATCTTTGACAGCTTACAATAAAATACGACTGAAATAAGACAAAATACAATTACTATCCAGGAAACAATTTCACCTTGGAAAATTCCGACGGGAGGGTTGGTTAACATGTCTGTCCTCCCCAAGACGTATTCAAATTAAATCTATGGTAAGAATTCAAAGGTTAATGATATTGCATTTAAGTCCTGGATAAAACATTGCTATAATTTGATATCCATATTCAATTATGTCTTCGGTGTAGTCAAAACAAGACCTTTTCATGGATAACCGATATATACACAAAAGTGGACATACACGCATTTACTAATTTTTAACTTGAATGCTCACAGCGTGCTTATGATTAAATCATTTAACGATCCAATTGAATTGTTTTAGAGGCGATCTTTGATTGTTGTAAACTACTCTGTCTCTTTTTAATATTGTAAACATGCAATATATCATACATTACCGATATCTCTTATTGTGAAAAATACGACATTTCTTTTTCCATATATCAATACATTTACCTTCACGAGATATGAAACACATTTCCGTTTGATCTGGAAATTTCATTAACTACTCACCTTGTATCGATTTATTTGAATGCGGTATTGGACTCTTTAAAAAATTCGTATTAACTAAAAATAACATCTCACTAGAATGTGTATACATATTTGAAACATTGGGAGCATGCAAGCAGTTGTTGACATCATTTCAGACTATAACGATACTCCTTGGAAAGATATGTCACTTTCAAAGAGAAGTAACATCCGTATGTGTCTTTAAGAGCTAGAAACATTCCAACGTTTTATATTTCATTATATTTTGTCGATTTTTGCCTTATATTTTGTATCAAATATCTGTTTTAATTGTCTTTGACTGTCAGACTAAACATTAGTCTAACATTGATTATTACCTTAGTGTTTTATTACTCTTAAGTCGTCTTACGTCTTTATTTATTCTGTAGCAGTTTCCGTATTTCTACAGAAATACAGCTAAAGTTCAGTATTTCGTGTACATAAGTCTTGCTTTACTGCTATGTACCTATAGCATAGCAAATACACGCTTGATGAAATACAGTAATAATGTTGTTCTTTCTCTTGGTATGCTATTAAGGAAGTATATTATAGCGTAACAAGACAATACAAGATAGAAACTGGCGTGGTTATTATCAAATATCAGCCACATGTTCTTCCTATAAACAGCGGTTTCATGTTTTGTTTGTCTATTTAACTTGACATTTGTTTAAACATTCGCTTAAGCCTTAGCCACAACCCGCTGTACATCTTTTTTTGTCCGTACGTGTTTTTGGATGCTACGTGCGCTGCGTTATTTCTTAACTCTTGGGTAGGACGTGGCATGAGCAGAGAGGACGCACGTCACACTCACGATGTAAGTACGTGGCACGCACGCCACGTCTAGGGGTGAGCGGTTGCGTGTATCGTACGTTTCGTACGTGGTGAGTGGTACGTACTGATGACGTACTTTCAACGTACGTTCTCCGTGCGATTGCCATGTTAACGTACGGATGCAGTACTTACACGCACTGCTCACGCACGGTGTTCTTACTCGCACGCACGTTGTAAGTGCGTGCAAGTAAGGCGAGAGTGCGTTTATTCCGGTCGCTGTTGGCTGATATGTATAAAATGACCCATCGATGCTCCCAGACTCGCTGGCATCCCTGTCTGAATGCTCGACTTCCAGCTTCCTCTCCCCATCGTCTGTCGATGCCTTTTTTGCCTTTCTTTTTGCTTCCTCCTTTGGTGGCATCTTGAAAACAAGTTATGCAAAGAACCGTCGGCTCAACTTTTATATACTGCTGAGATCAGAGCGCACACGTGCGTTGTAAGTACGGAGCACGTACTTGCTCGGTAAAAGTGTGCGTTTTTTACATTTAAACTGAAGGCGCGCGGAGTAAGCACGGGCCAGGCACTGACCCCGCACGGACAACGTACTTATAACATGGGGGGCATGCAGAACAAGTGACAATGGGATTTAAAAAAAAAAGACTTGCGGAGGCATTGCGTGTTGCTCTCGTGGACATACGAGGCACGAACGTGGACGTACGGGGCACGCACGTCACACGTACTGGTGGTAAATCCGTAGCATGCACTAAACATGCTACGTTGTGTCTGCGTGCTCCCCAAAACATACAGAGGCCGTACTCACCACGTACGGATTCCTAAAGTGTGCCTACGGTTTTGCACGTAGACAGCACGCAGTAGCACGTACGGCAGGTTGTGACTGTGGCTTTAGGTTTATTTTTCTAAAGGGGCAGTGACTGGTTTGCTAATTACGCATAGTATCATGCACTTAACTTCTATTTTATAATAAATATCATTCTTGCATGTAAAATTCATTAGTCATCCTATACGATCCGAAGAAACACGGGTTAAAAAACATTATAATGGAGCATTTCTTTTTTTTGTCTTACTTTATGTTAAAAATAAAAGGAACTCGCGAGCAAAACTAATCATAAATGTTACAACTGAATAAATGCTGCTTTAAAGATTGACAATTATACTGTCCACTCTAACAGATAGAACATTTAATAGTATCAAGACTCGACATGCTTTCTTCAAGGTATCTTTTGATGGAGGAAAGAAAACTTGAAGAAAAAAGGCATTGTATTCATTAATATAGTGTCCTTATTCGCTTATGGTTTACAAATGGAAGTATATTATTAACCAAACAAATTTCAGATGGTTATTAACCTATTGTTACGAATATTTAGTTGCCAGTTATCAAGTTACATGAGCAAATATATATGTTTTGTCTTGATTTATCAAAAAACATAGCACAATAAATGACATTTTAGCAAAGTCCATCTAGTTTGGTGAAGGAATACCCATTGCTGAGTGAACTAATCGAGAGCTGTAAGGAATTATATAGACATTTTTCACAGAAGATCTTCGCCTTGACAGAGACTAGAACATTGGAAAAAGGGCCAATGTGATAGTGAATTTATACGTTAACGACAAGTTTGGTGTCATTCAACCGATGGGAAAATGCTACAACACAGAGAAATAGTCTGTATATATATTTTAAATCTGTGCCCACTTTTGCACATCGTGTCATTATTTAAATCTTTACCTAATCCTGTAAGGCAAATTATCTGCCATGTGAGCTTTGGATATGGCATGCAAATAACGTGATAAATGATACATTTCGTGCAGGGCCTTAGCAACAATGTCAAATGATCGGATGTTGATAGTAATTTACTCTGGTAGGTGGAAACTGATTATTAAAGGCGTAATGAGAAATTGACAACACTGCGATCGTCAGATTTCTAAACACACCTACTCACTGTTCTTGAAACAAAAACGTATGGAGCAATTGCTTATACTGATTGTAATATCTATCTATCTATCTATCTATCTATCTATCTATCTATCTATCTATCTATCTATCTATCTATCTATCTATCTATCTATCTATCTATCTATCTATCTATCTGTCTGTCTGTCTGTCTGTCTGTCTGTCTGTCTGTCTGTCTGTCTGTCTGTCTGTCTGTCTGTCTGTCTGTCTGTCTGTCTGTCTGTCTGTCTGTCTGTCTGTCTGAAGCGCCACAACCTTACACTACCTGATTGCTGTTTTCACATACATGTAATTACAACCACGTTACATGGTAATGTCGATGCGTGGGTGGTATAAAAATAATCTGCGTATGGCCTCTAGTTGCCTGGATAACTGATACTTTACCGGAAACCGATAACTTTGCAAACGGAGCTGTATTTGTTGCGATGTGTATATACACATGTCTCGACATGTGACATTAGTGAATTAGCCCCTATGATTGAAATGCATTGAAATGCATTACTATTATTGTTTAATTGTTGAACAATCAAGACTTAAAGGTAAACAAACATGGTTCCGATTTTTTCAGTTCATCTGAGCATCCGTTCTCATCCGTTCTCAAGGTATGATTTTTTTTCCAAAGTAATGTCGGCGCATTGTGTTTTCTAAAGGCTTTGATTATGGAGAAGTAAAACAAAATAGTAGCATATATATTACAGCACCATAACTTTTGTCAAGTGTTTCGAGTCAGTATTTTATGACACTATTATTGGTCGATAATTTTGGCATCGGCCAATTTTCTGATGTCTTGGTCCCAGTAGATAGACGCCGTATCTCGTTTATGGTCCTTTCTATTGGTGTTTGTGTGCTGTTATAGTAATATAGGCAGCTGTCGTGAACTGTCATCCGGGCATTATGTTCCACGTTTAATCATTAAGTAAGTATTTGCGCGTATTTTCTTCTTGAGAAATAACATAAAGGAATATATACATAAAAAAATGGAACACACATACATGTGTACGCAATAAGGTACATAACGAAAATCTGACAAGATCGCCCCATAATTTCTATATAGGTATACTACAAAAATAACAATAGCACTACTAGAAAACAAAATACATATTGATGAGAATGTTTAACGGTCAATCTCAAGAAGGCTGATTGGGGATTTAAACAATTTAACAGAGCTCTAACCTCTCACTTCCTGAGTTTTTATTCTCAACAATGAACACTGTTAAACAGTGTAAAACATTTCACAAAATGTCCTATACCCAGAGCTTAGTTATGACATGATTCGATAAAACAAAAAGCTCATGAATGATTTTAATAGACAGAATCGCAAGCTGCTAAAACATTAAGGAATGAATTCAACAAAGTTCAGTACAGCTTACCACAATAACAATGGTTTGTAAATGTCCTATCGCAAAAGACCTTTTCAATCCTTCTCTTAGATGCCAACATATATTACATCGTTGTTACCAATTTCTTGTTTCTGATGGAGGTATGACTCTCTGTTGAAACACATAGACAGCACATTTTTCAGTTGTTTGCCGAAAAATTATCATATTCCATGAAAGTTCAAAGCAGACAGTCTACATACATAATTGTCATTATGTCAGAGGTCAGATTTAGAATGTAAAAGCACGGACAGAAAAAAAAAGTTTGTAGGCCCTTGATTTCTAAATATTTGCCAGAACAAAACAACAGATATTTATTCAAACACGTTCTGCATGTCTGTTGTGTCAATCCCTAGCATTTTTGTATGTATATATTGTATATCAGTGTTTACTAAATAAGGCACATACATAAGATAGATTTCTACTTAATCTGGTCTCCAGAACAACATTGTCATTGTTCATGTTTACCAGTTCAAATGATGGGAAAAGTATTGTGTTGTCTTATGTTTTCAAAGTCAGGAACAATTCGACCCTTAGTTACATAGATGACACTATGTTTACCAAGGCCCTGTTACAACTCCAGGTTGAACTATAAAGGCGGATATAACTTTCCTAATATACCGTTCATATCGCAAACTTTGTAATAGGTTACCCTCAAATATATCAATGAAAAAGATTCTGCATCGTTTTAAAGCTGAGATCAATGACCATTTAATAAACAGTATGTGATAGAAGTTTATTCCTTTTACGAAGAATATTATGTTTTAATATAGTACTAGTTTCAGCTTTGACAGGTTCTTATATAATAAAACTTCTTTTCGTATCTTATTCTCGATTTTAGCACTTCCATTCTATGGAATATAAATGTTAAGTAACTGTGATACATGGATTTATTGTGATTAACTTTTACGATTACATAATCAGTAGTTTACGTGACAATGCCTTACTTCGGATGTTGACATTATCATAAAATTTACAGCCTCAACAATCTGTGATAGATGTATTATATTAACATGGATATTATATTTGACATAAATGACCCGCAATTATTTATTCTCTAAAATCCTCTCTGGGTTATAATACCAATTACAAAGGGTCGCAAAAGAATTAAGTGCCGGCACTATTTTGCTTTATCTTTGGTATTTGAAGCATTCCATTGTTACTTTTTTCTATAATTTCCATTATTATTTTTATAGTTATGTTCACTCTAACGCCGTACAAACGAATTGTCTGTTAACCATTGTATGTTTCCTATGACTAAATAAATCGATTATGTTTTTGAATGAAAATTACACTGTTGTCATACTTTTGCAATTAATGTTTGAATTTTAAAACCCACTTTTGTAAATCTGTTAAATACTTTGAATATCCGGCGATTGAATTACTTATAAAAGGACGCAATGCATTGAAGTATGTAAAGGTTATATGTTTTATGTCTCGGTATTAAAATGCTCTTACCTGAGATTAGTTCTTGTTGTCTGTGGTGTGTTCAATAAAAATCCTTAAATCGACCTAAGACAAGGTGTCCTAGTAAACGATATGTTTCGTTATTTATAAAAGCCGAATGAAGACTGGGATGTGGACGGGTTTGGCTGTGATAAAAGTTCAAATTCAAATTGTCAGAAAGGCGCTGTAACAAAGACCAAAGATAGTGTTAGCATTTCAAACACTATGACATGACCACAAATTCTACCATTATTCCCACAGAAGCATACACATATAAGAATCACATTTGGATTTGTACCTTATACATTGCTGTCAAAGGTGGGGGGGTACAACGTAACAGAAGTTGATATTGCTTAAAATGTAAATTTCAAATAAAATCCGTCGTTATTATCGCGATTTTCGGTAACGTGCACATCTTCATGATACAAAAATGTAGCTGATTTGTATCCTTAGTTTTATACATTGTCGTGTCTGTTACTTTAATTTAATGTGTGCCCAATGTTTAAGGTGGTATGTATAATAAAAACCAACTGGCTTTTAAATGGTTTTACACTAATAAAACATGTATGATAAAAATACACTTTCTTCACTGATTTCTGGACATATCCAAATCTGTCGGGAGCTTGTATCAATAGTTCGAGCCACAGCTTGTATTATCAAAGTCAAGCCACACTCCTCCTTATTTAACCACGGACAATTTGCATAACATGATGAATAAATTGGTTTTATTATCTAGTGACAATTCTTGAAATAACTGAGTGAGAATATGGTGTAATTACCTTTGTCTGTCAATTGTCTATTTATATGACAGTCAACAACAAGATTTATGTACATGTCACAAATGCAAAACAAAGCATTTTTATCCAGTATGAAACCATGCCACCGTCCTTTGAGTATTTCATCATATATAAGGTTATGAAACAAAGGATAATGGTATTAACTTGTCAGCTAAATGTAAACATTTCAAAATCTGAGACAACGCAAGAACTACATGTATCATAGACATATACCGCCTTGGAACGAGGGCCGACTGGGTATTCTATAACCGGTTTACAATGCTCTTATCTCGCTTTTCCTGTTAAGTTTATAAAATACAATACCGATAAGGAAACAAATCTAATTAAAACAAAGCAGTACAAGTGGTGTATGCCTTTTCTAATTGGTTTCTGTTAAGTTGCCGATGCATCGATGTATCGAAAGTACATTGTAAATTCAATTAATATAAATCATTGCATTCGTTGTTTAATTGTTTGCAAGAAAAATGTGTTTGTTCATATTTAACACTCGATGTATGCGTTTAATGGTTACCTACGATAAAATAAGATAACAAAATCAAGGGTCTTAATAAACTGTATGACCAGTTTAAAAAATCTTATCAGAGCCTTTCCTTAAAGTAACAGCCCGGGACTTCTTCGGTGCACTGTAGTGCTTGATGTTGTCCTCTTTACAGCCATGAAATTGCATTTATTTAACATAAAACAAGGATTAGATAGTTTGTTAATATTTATGAAATCGATGGCATGCTTTATGCAGTCACTGAAATTCAATTATAGTTCAAATCGTAATACATAAACATAATCGCTTGCACTTTATATAGTTAATTGCTTTAATGCTATGTCAATAGTTGGTAGTATTCTTTTGATTAGTTATTTGATGCATGTGCTTACTGTAAGGTTTTTCACTTTTGTGGTTTTTAATGTTAAAGCCTTTCGGATGTGCGAGTTTGTAGCTTTTAGCACACCAAATTTAAGCACACTCCTGTCGGTCATTTTGCCAACTGTTTAAGGTGTTTTTTTCTACTTGTTTAGTGTCTTGTCGCAGTGTTTTCTCTACTTTTACGTTTTCCTTGTCTCTTCCTTTAAATGTGAATACTTTAATATGAATTATTATATATTTGTATATTAAAATCTCATTCAAGCCAATATGAATATGTTTTAAAGACCAGCGAATAACTGTTGGGAAGGCGTTCGTGAGAAATACCACCCATACGCAAAACAAGTTCCAATTTTACATCGGATTACGTTGTCTCTGACAAAGCAATAAGTTCTTCTTAGACTAGATTTGTATCGACTATACGACACACTGGCCAAATCAACAGATAAAACTCTTCTCGAAAGAATATACCACTGTCTTAATCCGGGAAGACTTGTTTCCTGATGGAAATGACTTGTCTTCATTACACGGACGTGTTGTCTGTCTAAGGAATGAAAATGGATTAACTGATTCCATAAAGTATTGAGATATGCTCAATGCTAAAAGGTATATTCTGAAAACTAAAGCCATTGAGGCAATTCTTGAGAACACTTTGTACTTTTTATTGCAGATTAACTGCATGTTTGTGCATTTAGATAAGTCGTCAAGAGACTAAAGTAAACTAGATACACATTTCACTAATAGCACGACATTTTTGGTTATAGTTTTTTTAGTTAAGAAGACCACACTTTTTCTACTTGGAAGCTTTATGTGTATCTTTTACTTTTAATTACACTTAAATAATAAATAATTATATTTCTTCTTCTACTTCTTCTTCTTCTTCTTCTTCTTCTTCTCTTCTTCTCTTCTTCTTCTTCTTCTTCTTCTTCTTCTTCTTATTATTATTATTATTATTATTATTATTATTATTATTATTATTATTATTATTATTATTATTTCAACATTATGTCCTTGCTTCAAATGTAAACAAAGAGTTGATTCAGTGGGATGTCTGCAAGCTTCATTGATAAAATCCAGAAGTTTTTTATAGTGTTACCTTCATACCAATTTTATCCACTGAAACCAGTATGATATTAGTGCGTAATACGATTGTGCCTAGAGGAAACAGCCAGGTGGGAAGTTTAGCAATTATCACAAATTTCGAGTTAATTATTTTTCTCAGAAACTGTAACATGATAAATGGTCTTCCATTTTTTATGAAAAGCTAACACTCTGAAGCATTCATGGAGTCATGGATGCTTTTAGTCTTATAGCCAATATCTGTTGGTTTTGTATATTTTATATAAAAATATAAAATATAACATTTTTGTATGTGGTAGGTCTCTGTTTATCTGGATTGACACTAAAGAGATTGAAATAAATTGTACATCATATTTTTTTTCTCATCTGTAAGCTTTGTTGTATAATTTCATCTAGTTATATGTTGCAGCTGAAAACAATTAAGCTGTCTTTGTACTGTACGAGTATTTTAAATTAACTATAATGTACATATACAATTGCAGTTGATATCATGATATTGAGTTGATTCCTTTAATGGTTGCCGTTATGAAAAATTGAAATGATATGTCAATGTGACTTAATCAACTTTATCAGCTAAGTACGACGATAAAACTCGTTCATTGCCCTGACATCAAACCGTATAATAACAAAACAGCATATTCCTAGCCTCGATAGAAAGTTGTGCTCTGTTGTTAATGTCTATATAAATACTATTACGTGTTAGTGCTTAGCATGGTTGCCATGTTTACGGTGATAAAGTAGTTGATCGATATTATAAGAAGAACTTACATGTCAAGGTAACTTCAATACGTTCAAAAAATCCATTTACATGGCATTGTCATGTCTTCAAACCAGACCAAAAATGTTATTATGTTTGACATATCTTGTAACTTAATCATTTTGTATGAAGTCGAAACAAATTTACTTTATTTATTAGCTTCTTGAATTACAAAGAAGATTTAAGGATTTTAACGTTTGTGCCGAAGAAAAGTTCAATAAGGTTATCGTTATTTGCAGTATTGATGGTTTGTCTTGTTATATTTATATTGCAATTTATAACCGCGCCTTTGTTTGAGCAAATTGTGTGTCATGTTAATTGGTTGTAAATTATTGCTTGACTAAACACTAGGCTATATATAGGATGTATCAGACGAATATGAAGATATGCATGTAAAACAAGTAAAGATAACATGCCAGTGCTGTGTATACAAGACTAAGCTAAACTCCTAATATAAATTAACGATTTGCAGTATCTAAGAAACTCATTATTATAATTAAGTGGCTGATTATCCATTATGGTATTAACTACTTCTTCAAATTAATGCAAGCTGTGATACGTTGTAATTTTAAGGATTCTGTTTCTTATTATCAGCTATATGCGTAAAGAAAGGTATCGACCTTACAATCTTCATTTCCCGAATTGCTACTTTTAAGTCAGTGATATATAGAACGGTTCAGAACGCGAGAGGCCATTCAAACCCATTGCACTTAAGCAGAATTTTAATTTCTAATCGGCAGTTGCAAGAATGTCTAAAAATTACTCCAACATAATATAATTATGAATACATTCATATATATGTTAACATACATTATTTTCAATGATTCTTGCCGCACGGTATTTGCAAAAAATGCCGTAAAATCCCATCCCAATTCCATGATTATTCTATACTCTTTTCACGTTAAACGTCATTGTATTCAGCGACGTATGACCTATCAAGTGTCGGTAAGCCGTAAAACCCAATAATACAAAAATACGTACGTACACCTCTCTCTCTTCTCTTCTCTCTCTCTCTCTCTCTCTCTCTCTCTCTCTCTCTCTCTCTCTCTCTCTCTCTCTCTCTCTCTCTCTCTCTCTCTGTATATATAACTAATCAAGAACATTTAGTTACTTACTACCTTAAAAATAATCATAAATATATTGCATACTGTGCCTTTTTAACATCTTTAAATTTTGTATAAAATGAGAATATCAGAGAATATTACTGACAGACTCATTTTCTTGTTAATAAAGAAATGATAATAACAGTGTGCTTACGTTTACTTTTAAGACCCGTTTACTTTTAAGACCCAATGATTCCAACGATAATTTTGATTGTTAAAGATAATTGACTATACACGTACGCGTAAATGTGCACACGCTAAATTTCCCTTCGTTCTTATGGCGTCATGATCTGTCCGCGGTCAGAGTGACCTTGATATTGAAATTGAAAAAAAATCAGGTCTGAAAAGCTTGTCAAGTGACACTATATTGGCTACATGATTTGTTTCGGCATAGGTACAGTTACGATATAGTCCTTGTCATGCGATAAGTGTCACGGATAAAGTTATAAAACGGAAACATGACGTCAAGAAAAATGTTAAGACAATTACGTTTTGATTTATTTTTACTATAAAATATCGAATATATATAAAATATATTTTTCTATATTCTTGAAGTAGTTCAATTTTGAGACCTATGGTTATCCCTATTTGAGCTTTTCTTATTTTCTTATTTTCTTATTATATATGCAAGAAAAAATATAATAAGAACTGGTTCATGAAACCATGTTCTGTTTTGCATTTGCTAGTACCATTTATTTTCGATTATGCGCAACAATTTGTTAAACATATAGTCCGCGATAAAATACGTATATATAATGCGACTTAAGTAAAGAGACACTATCTCCGCTGAGTCGTTTTCAGAATCAATGGGTTCTGATTCCTTAGAGCCTGATTTCTATAACCGTCATTTAACATAGGTAAATATGGCTTCATTTGTCTTTGTCTCTCTTGTTCGACACATTAGGTATATCCATCCATGTTGAAATAAAACAATCACTTCTTTGCTGCGGAGAATCGATATGGTGCTGTTCAATATGGCTGACATGTCTTTGTGACAGATACGCATAACTACAACCAAACGGAGCTCCTCGTGTAATTCCGTCCTCGTTACAATCAGGATGTATCTGGTGCAATGATACTCACAGAATCACGATCATCGGTTTGTTCGCCGAAAAAAAGTTCTTTTGAAAAGCGATAGGAGTAGTGTAAAGGAATATTCCATCTACAAACCTTTCATTTATCAATTAAACTGTTCACCTCTCTTTAGATATACAACTGTTACTTCATTTTAGCTGATATAACAAAATATTTATCTGTGTTGCTTTGATGACGTCATAGGCACCGACATGTTTATTTTCGAGGCGTTTTCCCGTCATACATCCAATAGATGATTCGTGAATTATCCGAGTCGTTCCGATTGAACTACAACATCAGCCCAGTGACATATTTTAAAAACTTTCCATTAAAGGCACCGCGCTTAAGCGCAATAGATGCAGGTAGATTAGGTGACAGGTAGAAATCAGCTTAAACGTAGAAATAGGCTTTATGTTTTAGTAGCTATTTATTTGTTCCGTTGGCTGCAATACAGAAATACACCTTTGTCTACTGTATACTGAATTTGACGCCGAAATTAAATGCTCAAGTCTGAAGATTGATTGATTTGTTTTCAAATTTTAACAGGAATTTTGCTTTTACAGTAATACTGCTTATGCACATGTAGATTTATTATCTGTTTCTTGTAATGAGACATTTATGTAGATCACAATATGTACGTAGCCATACATATTAGTATGCTAGTTCGTCTGTTAAAATGATGGTGTTTGTGTTTTCATATTCAATACATTTTATCAAACTGCATCATTGATTTTGAGCAATATGTAAGTGATGTAAATTCTGTGGAAGTCTTTGAACGTATCGTTGTGAGGAAAGTAAAATCTTATTCACACAGACTGTATCCTGACCTCAAAATTCAACACTTTTAGGGTCTTTTGTGATATTTTTGCCAAGGCACAATGATTCCTCTCTGAAACATGTATTTTAGCATGCGTTAATCGAACATGTTGAATGTGTCAACCGCTCGCATAAATATCGAAGCAGCACAAAGCTTGATGGCATCCAGCAAAACAGTAAATATCGTCTTTTACATGTGTCAGAAACTCAGGTTAAAACTCTGCTTTCAAAGTGCAAGGTCAAGTTACAATTTGTTAAGGAAATCATGTAATTACTAAAACCAGTTTCCAAGTGAAGAAGAATTTTGAGTACATGTGTATCCTATTTACAGCTACAATGTGAATTGAATGTGTTGGTAAGTAAGATTTGCAGATTAAATGAATTGTAGAGAAACTAGATGTGGGTTTTCATTAAAGTTTATATGTAATTGTATTTAAACAATTTAGTTCTACTGAAAGTTTGATTGCATACCATACGATCTGATCATTAGTTAATTCGTTTTCTGTTACTTAACTTACACTACTACCAAAGTTTTAGAACCTTCCAAGTGATTCATAGTAGAAATTTAGCGACACTTATCTATATAAATTGCAAAGTTAAACTCTGGTTGCATTTTAAAACGCGTCTTTGATTAACACAACGTTTGATGAACAACACTGAACCACTGACAAATCGGACCTACTACTGTCGCTCAACTTCGAAACACACCAGAGGTCGGGAAAATATATTTCAGGCATATCAGATTTAATTTTCTTTTGTGTTTTTCTTGTTATCGGGCTCATAACTAGCCTATTTTTGTCCTCAGCCTGCATTTATTATTCCATACTTCTTCTTCAAGAAACATACGCATTTAATTGAATAAAATCAATGCATATATAATGACTGATAGAATCAAACTGAATAAGATTAACAGTTACAACATAACGAACATACTCTAACTCTGTCTTGTACTTAGTGCACAATGTAACAAAAACCGCATTACCTACCCATTCAACACATACCATGTGTGCTAATAATGACATCTATACTTAATGACTTAGCCAGACATGAAACCAGCTCCCGACGTTCTTTGTTGCATTTTTGCATTTTGCAATGCCTTCGCATCTATCAATGACCATATCATGAAAGAACAAACAACACTGGGAATGCGGCGAAGGCATTAACAACCATTCGTAGTTTTAATAACGCAAATGCAAAGAGGGAACCTGCCAACAATAGCGATCGCATGAATGCTGGTTGCTGCAATTTCTAATTAATTAAATTGTGTGTCCAGCCGTATAGTAAACTGATGTTAGTGTATATTTTCGCAAATACAGACATTGACATGTTTACGGGTCTGCTTTGTAAGGCAGAAATAAAGCTACACAGTTATATAGTCTTGTATGCATATCACCAAAACTACCTTATGATTGTGATTAGCAGATTCTGTAAACACTGGATGAATACAGACAGAAATTAATACACAGACATAACAATGACTTGGTATAATGTTTTCTATATACATTCCAGTCTTTAAATTCTGTCTTTTCTGTAAAGAAACAGCCATGATGCCTATTCAAGCATAAAATATATTGTTAGCTAGTATCGTCTATTCGATCTTTATCGTACATTTGATGATTTTGATGATTTTGTTGCATAGTCGTTTAAACGTAATTATCACCTTTTAAGCGACTCTTGTTACATACGGAGCCAGGTCTAGCAACTTGGCCTGATAATAAAAAGGAAATGGCAGGATGGTTTTTGTGAACTCAGAAAACATATAAAGACCATAATTTTAGTGTATGTATCCAGACACATTTACCCCACAATGCATGTTACGTTAACAAAGCTTAGGACACGAACTTCTAATCTGTTATAAATAAATATATAATTTAGCTGTTAACGAGATTATTTAACATATCTATTGACGTATTACAAACATTTGAGATAAATCCTCTTTTGTAACTGTTAACATGAACGCGAGCTTACTGCCTTACATGATAATATATTTTATTTAATTATTAAATTGCCATAAAGAGAATTACAAAAATCTTTAAAATTGTCTCCGAAAGAAATAGCGAGCGAGTATACACACTATTGTATTACACAATATAACATTTTAGCATATACAAAACCTTATTATGGGTATACAAAAATTCCAAAATAACCGAAAGAAATATTAACTGCTTTTAAGACTGATACCATACTGCATGTAACAAATGTACCAAAACTTTAAGTCTTGACAAGTTAAGACCTATAACACCAGGTTTAGCAAAGCACATTAACGACAAAAAGCTATCTTCGACAGGGATATCAAATGTCATATTCCATGAGGACTAGTTCATATTATTTTCTTAGTGGAAATGACTTACCTTCATTAGTCGTCCAAATTGTCTGTCTAAAGAAAGCATACTTGCAAGATGACGCCATAACTAGTTTAAATGTTCCCAATATATTGGCTTTCGGGAAGACTTTTGTCGATCTATTTCATTGCAGTGTTTCAAATTTCAAATAAACACGTCATTGTACTTAACCATATGTAACATGTAATAAACATTTATATATAATTCAACTCCAACCTAACACAATCTCTCTGAACTGTCAGTTTAAACAATGCCTTATTTATTTCAAATATTACGTCTTGAAAGAACATTTGGTTGGAGATAAGCTAAATCTAAAATTCGTATTCTTCTTATTCTCCTAGAACTTGTTACAAAGCAAAGGTTCGGATGGATTGGAAAAAAATCTTCAAGACAACACTTGTGTCGTGATATGTCTGGTATTTTTATATTCATTATTTGTGTTTCATGTATTTCGCTTTTGATTAAAAATGTGTTTGCCCTATAATCTTACACTCACAATCTTGATTTATACTGAAATAGAACAAAATAATGCAATTGACATAGTCTTAATCTAGCTGTAAATGATTGAATGCAACCTATCAAATTTCAAGTCACTTAATCGGAGACCTCACGATAGGATATGTAAAAACATAATGCGGTCACATTATTTTCCTATATTATATAACTTTTATCGAGAGAACAAAAACAATTTAATACTCTTTGACTGGCTGGCAGCCATGCTAACAATTCGTTAGAAAATTTATATAGTAGTTTCATTGCTTTATAACTTTTTCCTCAATTAATTATTATTTTTATATTTTGCTCTGAGATTTAAAACTTTTCATTTTAACACAGCCATCAATCGCCGATTTTTGCAGTTAACTTCTATTTTGACCTGATAATTCCTCCAAGAATGGCAATATGATGTATTTGACTCTGGAGTTTAAGGCCACGAAGCTTGATGTGCCATCTTATAACTTATATCAGTTATTTTGGTTTAATGTATTAGTATAAAATATATAAATCGATTCGATGACTCAGTTGTTTTGTGATATACAAAATACCAGAATTATATTATTTGCAATGCATCCAAGTCATATATAGTCGTTGAAGTTGCTAAAGTAATTAATTTGTGTCTTGGTCGTTAATGATTGTAGTTTGTAATTTCTACTTGAAATGTCCCGAGATGCTTTATGATCTTTTAATAAATCTTAATATTTATATATCTCCTTTTTGAAAAAAAA
The DNA here is from genome assembly GCA_007844125.1 of Sinonovacula constricta. NCBI lineage: Eukaryota > Metazoa > Mollusca > Bivalvia > Cardiida > Solecurtidae > Sinonovacula > Sinonovacula constricta. The sequence goes on along the minus strand of CM017557.1, from coordinate 8,128,106 downwards.
AGCTGTTTGGAATTCCAATACGATAACTGATGGTTTAGGATAACTGTTAGTTTTCTTTTCTTCTCTCGCATCGGCGTTTTGTCTGTTAAACCTGTTTTGTCTAGTGGCAGTCCAAATTACATTATATAATGTGATTCTACCTATCTAGGCCTGTTTGGTGTTTGAAATTTTATAGCAACATTTGCATTAATGATTGCAATAAATGGATTGTTTAGAAGTCTTTGTTTTGGTAAATACTTGTCGCTAATCCTCTAATCAATACGACATTAGTATACAGTAGCTCTTTCCTAAATATGTTTGCAACAACTATACACGCACTTCTTGTGTAATAAAATTCAATATATGTATTACAGACCCCCAAGGAACTATATACGTTTGCGTTTATATATCTTTAAGGTGACAACATTTCTCAATGGACATCTCCTGATAAAAGACAAACCACGGGGAATACGGTGATGACATTACCGGACATTAATCATTTTAATGCCCCAAGGCGAACAGTAGCCCGCCGACATGAGCCGTCGTAGGAACTCTATTATCAGCGATGTACCAATTAATTTCACAGCTTGATCGGCCGTATATCAGACTGATCTATGCTTTACTAGGCTCTAAAAGGCAGCGAGTCGCCCCTAGAATGCTATCGTCGGGTTTGTTATTTTGTTATTGTTTAAAATTGTATCATGCAAATTGTTCTTAAAAGAATAGTCATCAAGCAGATATTAACAAGCATAAGAAAATATTAGTTAAGAAAATGAACTTGCGATCTTAAACAAGTTTAGGCAATGTTTCTTTCTCGGCTTGATGCTGTACTGGCCTATTGTACCAGTTACACGGAATTTTATTTAGTGTTTAATGTTAATTATGGAAATGCTACTAGTGTCGTTGTAACGTAAGATTACTACTTATATATTAAAGAATAATATCGTTTTCATCTTTTGTTTCACATTCTTGTTTGCGTGAAGACCAGACATGATAGGACTTACTAAGTTCGATATCAAAAGCTTTAAAGCTGATAAACGCATTGTATGCAATGCATACTTAATTTTTATTGTATATTTAATTAACCCAATATGAAGCACATATCATATCAAATATCATAGTCTTTCTGTTTCATAGTGCATGTACATCTTGAAAATATAGACACCAGATTAATATTCATCCCGAAAGAAACAAACAAAAGACTCAAAATAAAAAAATCGACAAACAGTTTTGCAAAGGTATGCAAATGTCGGCATCGCATTACTGTATTTCCTTTACAAATTGCATTTAAGTTTAATGTTTAAAACTGACCAGCCACAACATATAACATTTGTCTTTGACAGAGAAAAGGTTCTCAGATTTCTAAAAGTGTCAATATATTCCTCTTAAGATCAACTATTTTAACCCCCAATAATTTTACTAAACCTTTTTTGTCGTTCATTGAAATTATTCACATCCAAACGGTATTAGCAAGCATGCCTACATCTCATTTTACCAATACAAACCTTAAGAGTTCATATGAAAGTTAAATAATGGAATCGGTTTGAAATTATTTATTTAAATATCACTTCTATACTAATTGATCATGTTAATGCGCTTAGGAAAATATAGTTTTTAATTAATTATGAAGAATAAAGAATTAATTATTTGTACATAAGTATTAAAATATCAGTTTTTATGGTTATCAAAATAAAGTTTATTGTATGACTATTTTGCAATGTTTCGTGTAAAATACCAGCGTATATACTATATTTGTTTCAACATCAAACTAGTTTGTATGGCAGATATAACAGGGCAATGTAAAACTGGTTTTGATGTTCATTTGTATGTGAAGTATTTATAAACTTCATGTAGATATCATTGTCACTAGAAAACTGTTGTACAATTACGAATCTTATTAAGTTATGAAGTCAAAATATAGTGTCAAAAAATATAGTGGTTCTGATTGGCAATACGTTGGTAATAAAATTGCTTGTATGTTTGCTTTGAAATAATTTACTGTTTTTGCTTTTCTAATCTATTTTCGACAGTTAAGTAAAACATTGATAGCGTGTAAAAGTGTGATGTGGGGATTTCTATTTCTTCACGTATCTAATCGTTCTACATCATCCGATGGCCTGGTGGACATTCCCGAGAAGAAATGAAAATATCTAGACTTTTGACAGCCATTATCAAATCACATTAATGTCTTGGCACTACTACGTTTCCTCAATACATCCAGGTCAGTAGTGTCTGTTCTGTCAGCTCATAGCGAACATTAGAGAACAATAGCAAGTGCTACATATCTGACTGTCATCAAAACATTGCCTTACTCGAGGGATGTCTTCGGTCCATATGGACACATTTCACGGTGTCGTCATGGCTTGCAATTTCCGGAGCCTTAGGAGGCCCATCATTATATATTGAATCCAATATCCAAACCCAAGTTATAAAAGGTCGGATTGAACAACAAGGACTATAGGAGACTATTAAAAGAACATTGTTTCTTTTTCCACGTTTATAAACATAGAAAATAGTATTTTAAACTCGTTCTTACATACAAAGTATTTAGGTTGAATCCATATCAGTATTTATATTAAAAATTACACGCTTTATCTGTTGTACCATTGAATTGATTTGTTTATTTATTCTTCGTATGCGTTATAAATCAAATGCATGTAATACCCAGCTTTTAGTATGCCCACTGATCTGAAGTTGAAAAGTGACATCGTTCACTAAATTTGCAGTATTTTAAAACCAACTGATCACTTAAGAAAAGTATGGTATTTACATCAAATGGATTACGAAGAAAAATTAAGCAAAAGTTTAGCTGCAGCAGCTCAGCCTTAAATGTCACAATTTCTAATCAGTCTGGTCTATTTTCCGGTCGATAATTTCCTGCTATGTCAGCTTTTTTTACCCTACGACCTTTAATGAGAGCGTAATTCGTCAGTTGAGAAGAAAATACAGGATATCTATCCTGTAACCATCGGGTCCGAAAATAAAATAGTGGCGAATAAAGGCATTGACATTTCTACTGAATACATTCTACCAGCAGGAAAGTGTTACTTATCGAACTTAAAGCTTTTGGAGAAAACACTACAAATTAGTAACAATAAAGCGAATATGCAATTTATTTGCTGATTTATTAAAGTTAATGAAATTGTTATTTTGGGGAACGTAACACCACCTATATGTCAATTAAGTATACAAGTTTTGTTTTGTCATTAAAATCTTTAATTTTGAGTTTAGAAAAAAACGTGCTGATAAATCCTGTTTAACGCCTTTTGTTAAGCATTACAGGCAATAGCGGTTTAAAGACGATACGTTGTATTCAATCTTTGTAACTGCACATTTCTGAAATCAGAAAATATTCAGCTGTTCAGCTTTGTTGTTCAAATTGCATTATTATAACAATATCCTTGTTTTTAAATGTTTGTTCTTATTCTAATTTATTCTTCTGCTCATCTTGGTAGGAATATACACTTGAACATGGCATGTAAAGATAATCTTTGAGGAATTATTTTCTTAACGTACGGCATGTTTCTTTAATAACGTGCATTGCTATTTATGCCCTCTTTATTCCCATCCCGTGACATTTATCCAAATAGATGTCATTCCAATGTTTATTAATAGCACCTCAATTAATATATACGCAAACCATAATACGTCTGGCATGTTATTATCAAACGCTGCTGTCAACAGTATGTTTTCCCTTTATCATTCTTATTTAAAGTTATTTAAGCTCGAGAATGTTAGAGAAAAGGCCGTTTGTCACTTAAAATACATCATTGACAAACTGTGCAGAACAGTGTTTATATATGTATGTGAACATGTCCAATAGAGAGATCTATAGTACATCAAATATTAAACACATACTAAGGACGTATAATCAATTTTGTAGAGCTATGTGTCGTGTTATATGGCGATTTAAAGCAAAGCATTTGACGATTATTTTATATTTTTATTTCCTTGGTGTCCCAATTTCAAGACATAAATCAAATGTTAACTTTGAAATAATCTTGCTGACTAGCTGTTTATTGATAAACGACATTTTCTTAACTGTCGGTAATCTCTCTTGACATAGGCTGGTATTAAGACATAGATAAAAATGTAAACTTAGAAATAATCTTGTTAACTAGCAGTTTCTTGATTAATAACGTTTGGCGCGAATAACTCAATGTGAAAAGTCTTCCAGCTGACCCGTGGTGTGCCGTTGGTTCTACCCAGACATTTGCTTGAGGTCTTCCTCCACCAAAACATCTGGACGTACCTTAAATGATCATAATATGTCGCTGCTATGTATCTAAAAACAAAACAAAAACAACAACAACAAGTACAAAAACAAACAAAATAACAAATCACTGTAAGTGTAAAGGACATGGTAAACAGTTGACGTACTATAAACAAAATATCTTTTTTCTGATTCTTAGTTGTTAACTGGATAGCAACAAAAGCATTGTAAAATTTAAAAGAGTATTTTTTCCTTTGTAGCTCGAGCAAATAATCATGATCATTAAAGGATAATTACTTGTACTATACACAACACTTAATGGAAATTATGAAGCCAAGCATAGTGATTATTCCAATTTATGCCACGAATAAGTGTCTTTTGAAAGCGTAAAATATAGTGTCTCAGTGACCAGACAACCTTATTGGAGCCGTATATTTTGTTATACAATCACATCCAATTCACTTCTTCTTCCTATTATAGTTCAACGATTACAGGAACACATTAAGTACGCGTATTTCATAAAACAGAACTATATAGAAGATGTTAGAAGAATAGATTGTTATTTTGATTAAAAACTGTGAATTGCTGTTATAAGAAGCAACGAAATCCGGGACAATGCACTAACCGAGAAAACAATTAGTAAACACACATATAGATGCGATATGTCACACTGTTACACAAGTAAACGAATTATAATTGCCCTAGAGTACATTTAAATATCCCAGGATTCTGTTAAATTGCAAACATAAATTATCATCTTCCTTCATCTCATGTTTTTAATTTTGTAACATCAGCGGCAACAAAAGAAACGTTGACGTCGTTCATTTTAACTGCATTCTTACCGTCATTTCAACTGACTGTAGCATTTTATTATGAAATTTTATCATGTTGTTTCCGCATTATATACTACTACTACTACTACTACTAGTACTACTACTACTAGTACTACTACTACTACTACTACTACTACTACTACTACTACTACTACTACTACTACTACTACTACTACTACTACTACTACTACTACTAATAATAATAATAATGATAATAATAATAATAATAATAATAATAATAATAATAATAATAATAATAATAATAATAATAATAATCATCATTGAGACTGTCATTGCTATTATTACTTTATTTATATGATTATGATTATTTGAAATATCCGGACGAGGTGTAATAAAGCTATATGTACAAACAAATACACTTATATATTTATCCATTTTTAAACATGTGTTTTCATCATTTCAAAAGTTTTGTTTTAATTTATTTCATAAAACAATTTGTTACGATCAATACAACGCTAAATGAAACAAGCTTTAACGTATGCAACTTTTACACATTGGATGTTCAGGTCAAGCAACCCAATCTTGTATAAAGATAACCTCTACTTAAATATATTTCAAGGGACAACATTTATTCGATTACCCGAACATTCGGATTTTACAGGTCTTAATTTAAATTAATCTAAAAAACATTATGTTTGAAAAAGTACAGCTACATGTATTTTAATAACGTACACGAGGCAAAACTATATAGTTTGTAATATGAAAATAAGAGCCAATAGCGCCATGGTGTAGTTTGCTTGCATTTCAATAAGCCGAACGTCAGATAATGCTTTAGGAGTCATGGTGACTAACTTCTTTCTGTCATTTAAGATTTCTTTTACCATCATTGCTTGTGTTTTATATGAATTATACAATGAAGGCCGGTAAACACATCATACACATAAACACATAATACCTCATTTTTAGTATAAATTAACTGTTACAGATGCCACAGTTATTACAATCCGAACATCAAAAGAAAAGTCTCAACCAATTAAACCTGCTCCTTATCACAAAGCTGACTCTTTCGTCTGTTATCCTTTATCATGAGCTGAGAGACGTAGATAAAATATGCATATTTTACTAAAATAATGGTAAATTCTTAAAGAACCAAAATGTGTCAATAAGAAATTGATCAAGGGCAAACATATACGAAATAAGTTGTACCATTTTAAAATGTTCGTAACAATACTTTCGGCGTAACAGTCTAAATACAATTTAAGCCTACTTATAAATGATAAGTAAATAAGAAAAGGTCCTATCAAAATTTTCACAGATATTTAAATTTTTATCTACCAGTAGACAAAGGCAAACAAGGTAAATGTAAACCCGGATGAACATCAAAGCGTCTCTCGTAAATCGTAAGTAAAATTTACAGATTGAATCAATATTATTATTTAAGCAAATAACGCAACTATTAGCTATCGATCTCTATGCCCACTTTGTGTAAAACAATCTGCTTTTTATTATCTGCTTAAATTGTATATGTAGGCTACGTTTTTTTTCTAGTGTCCATTCAATACACATGTAGCAGCACTTAAAACCAATCAGCAATGATTGTGTCATCAGAATGCACCACCCCCTCCCAGTAAACTGGCGTGTCGACATAACTTTTCCATCTTGGTATGTAACTAACTTTCTTGGGCTACGGAACGTCGATTTAGTAGCATTGTATGTTTTTGTAGCGTTGTTTTGTAAACAAAGTATATGCAATAGAAAAATCTCCGGTATTATTATAGTTTCGCAAAGGATTTATAGGAAACTAATTATTTTAATTGTTAACTTAAATGTTTTGGCAAATTTAAAGTGTTATTTATGATTTACAAATAAAAACGTTATAGGTATTACTATAGTAAGTTAAATGTATTCAAACAGTGTAAAAAAATTAGTGTTCAAAAAATAAGTTATTTTTGTGTGTCTTTGTTACTTCTAAGCTTATGCCTTTTTTCTTTCGCAAATAACCGATCATGACTTATTTACTAATTGTTACTTAAAACCTCACTTATGTAGTATATACTATTTAAAATACTTTTGATCTTTCTTAATGATCTTTCGCTATGACACTGAATGACACTAAATTTTACACTTAAAGTAACTGCATCTTTTAAAATGTTTTAAATAGCCTGCTAAAAAGCTATTTATTGTGCAGGTGTGCACACTCCCTTTTATTAGATATAAACCACTTGTATTAATGCCTTTGTCAAACACATTGTATATAAAAATACTCAAAGGCAAATAATGTTCAGTCTTATACTTGTACTATGACCTAAAATTGAGTTGTTGTTTTATTTTATTTTAAAAATCAGTTATGTGATTACTTTTTGAGGACTATAACTATTTAAATTTCGTTTAAATAGGTATATCTATATGTGCATAGAATGTTGGAAGCGTACACGTATTTCGACAAAGGTTTGATCCTTTCACACAAGTATGGTAATTACTAACCTTGTTGTAAGTCAGATCAATTAAATATTTGTCAGTAACAAGATAACAGAATAATAGAACTATATTCCGGCCAATAATTTTACTTTTATATCAGTTTTTTAGCATAAGAATTTTAATGCTGACGATGAAGTTGTACAAAATACCATCAAGCTTGAAAATACATTAATGGTGAATGGGAGTTTCAAAATATATCACACCCATTGCTATACAATTCATTTTAAAAGTACCTTTAAATTGTAGACACACCCATAAAGCAAATATAGTTGGACTCGTAACAGCTTGCGTGAATGTGTGTGTTTGTGTGAGTGTGAGTGTGTGTGTGTGTGTGTGTGTGTGTGTGTGTGTGTTTGTGTGTGTGTGTGTGTGTGTGTGTGTGTGTGTGTGTGTGTGTGTGTAACAAAATTATTTGACACTTGTTTATACTGAGGTGTTTTACAATCAGGAGATTTTAAATAATTTATGTAATGAATTTGTATAGAGCCCATATGTTAATTTTTAGTCAATACTTTTTATTTAGTTTTACAAATTTATTCAGTACTGATATTAATGGCAATACATGTGATTCTGTATATTTGTACTTGAAACAATTTGCAATTGACCCTTTTACAGTCAAAACTTGCATTGCTTTTAAGTTACACGATCACCGGACATGTCGTTGAGACTATATGAAAACAGTGACTTAAAGCCATAATTGGACAGTCACTGTTGGATTTCTTGTCTCTTCATCTCTCCAGTCGTGCCCTATATAGGTGGGACAACTTGAGCAGTCTCCATACCCTTTACGTCACATTGCACAGTAGGTATAACATCGGGATTTTTTGTACCTTTATCATATATAATATGTCAACTGCGGATAAATCCTCGGCGTTTATGATATGTTTTTTTAACGTATTAACTCTAAACAATACTACGTTTTATTTTGTTGATTTTCTGAAATTCTTTTATTTCTTCCGTATTATTTACATTTCACTTTTGACACTTTTGGCATATGACGTCATGGCATTTATGACGTCATTATATGGTTCTTATAATAAATCAGCGCTTGTACTGCTTTATTTTATTTTAAACTACTCTCTCATTTGGAATTTTTTGGTTGCCGATGCTTTTATCTAATGTACATACTGTACATATGTTGTTTTATTACTAGTTATTTTGTATATACATATGTTCATTATATCTGTTTTAACTCCCGATGCAGGTGCTTACTGTTAGTTGTGTCACTTTGACGGGATATTTTTATTTACACTGTTTGTTTGATAGAAAAACCTTCAGGAAGTGCGAGGTTGGAGCGCTCCACAAACCAGGTTTAAGCACCCCAGTTGGCCCTTTTGCCGACTGACCGTTCCAAGGCGGTAACTGATGTTTTTTTTCTTTTTGAGTGTTATGTCTCGTCTCTGTGTTTTTTGTCACATTTACATTTACCTTGTTATCTTTGTCTACATGTAGATAAAAATTTAAATATCTGTGAAAATTTTGATAGGACCTTTTCTTATTTACCTATTGAAATAAGAAAATATTAGAAATAAGAAAAATATTACATTTGTGCAATGCCATCAATTATATGAGTCATCGCTATTCATATAGATGTATGCGTTCTTTATATATCCAGTCGTCACATACATTACATTTATAAAATATAGTTTGGAATTTGCTGTAAAAAGTTACATATTGGCTATATTTAACACTAAACAAATACTTCATTCGAAAGTAAGGTATGTCGTTATTAAATAAATAACATCAAGTGGTCGGAGAATAACGACGACTAATTGCATTATACCATTTCTGGCGAATGGGGACGTTTACTACCGACCCTTTTGTATCTTATCCGTTTTATCTAAAACAGCGTAATGGAAAACACCCATCCTTGTATAGCCTTTCATCTTCTTTTGCCATTACGAGGCAATAACCTTTAACGGTCGCCTATAACAAGACTTTTTATTCAGAAACACTAAAGATGAACTAATCCCTAATGGTATTGACTATTTTAACTGCAATTTTCATTCCAGACCTGTCACCATGCTTTTGCTAAATGCTTTTCGTGTTTTTTCTTGCTTTCGTGACACTTTCAAATAAAGACAAAGTGCTGAACTATGGTGAGTTGATATAAAATAAATCTAATTAATCTAAACCTGCTTTCAAACAATTAAGTTCAGAGGCAACATTGAAGACAAATTGTAGTTTAATACTATTTTTAACATTTAAGTTTTTTCATGCTCCTTCCTTACACCTTAATTCGGCATTGGTATGTTACATGTGCATAACACTTTTAAATAGGCACATGAGAAAGATGTGTATACGATGTCAACTGTGTTACCAGAAGTGTAAAATCTAGTGCATCTATTAAGTGGCTTTAATGGTGTGTATTGACATTGTGTTTGATAGACTGATTGCGTAAAACGTTCACAACTTGTACCTGATGCCGTTTGCCGTTTCAAGTTTAAATTCTACTGTTAAGGAAATGATGAGCGCATACTTTATTGCATAAACATTGTTTCACATAGATATAATGAAAGACAAATATAATTACTTTTCTTCAGGAAAGTTTTTTTTCGAAACTATATAAATTTAAAAGCACTGCGAATTTGTTCTGCTCAAATTTAATGTTAATATATTTGTGGGTTTCCCCACCAATAATAGTAACAGAGTTTTATCCGATTTCCGTTACAGACATTGGATTAAGATCTACTGATGTGCATGATATTCTGCGACCATAATGATGCGTTAAACATATCGAAAAAGCACGTGACCTAACAGAAGAATGAAAAGGAGAATAAGCCATCATTTTAGACTTGTCTCGTTCCCAACCAAACACGCGTGATTATGTAACGAAAATAAAAGTTGTGGATTTCCTGGTTTGTGTCTATTTGTGTAAGTCCTTGTCTTTGTGGTATTGTTTTGTCACTTTTTTCAATGAAGTTCTTTCTTGTGCCAGTTAAAATCTTCATAAATGCAAAGTCACCCCTGTAATGTTGTTTTATTTAAACTAAACTTTTTAAAGACGTTTTTTTGCCTATAACTATTTTAAATGGCTTGTGGTTAAAAAGAATATAACAGAACACTTATTTAAGATAGATTGAGCGTCTATTTATATGGAAGCCAGTTAAAATGACCATTATCTCAAAAATAAAATACATTCAACATTTAAAGATGTTTGTTTTTGAATGATTCGAACCCGTAGCATATTGACTGGCACTCAAATATTCCATCATCGACGGCAACACTGTTTCTTTCACGTTAGGAAGGCTTGTAAAACACGTTATGAGTGGATCGATGTTAACAAACTACTTTCAACCTATGTTAGGATTTTGACGGTTTGCAGCTGGTGCTTATCGGTTTCTTTGAATTGAAACCGAGCCCAAGGAAGGCCGGTCATCATTGATTTTTACTGTCATATATTTTCTACTTTGAAGTGAGTCACCTATAACATTTTTTCATGTGAGCCAGTATGGCTCCAAAATTGGTGATTATTATGCCATTCCATTGTTTATTGTTAATATTGGCGTAGTGGGGGTAAAGGTGGAGAGAGGATATGCAAAACTACCTTTTTTCCGACTTGTTTTGTTTTGCACGGCAACGATTTATGTAAATTATTGCTTTTATTGAAAGTGTTTTGTTAAAATATATATCTGGATAAAACAACGTGTTTATTGATATAAGTGGGTATTGTTGTGCTTTCGATTACAATAACCCCAAAAAGACTCTGTAACAAACAGTATATCCCCCGCCGATCAGTGCTTGTTTAAAGAAAGAGGTAAAGTCAGTATTTGTACATAAAGAACATGGGAAGAAATCAGTAAATATTTTTTCAATAAATAACTTTCGTGGTTATCATCCTGATGAATGAAAAAAAATGCAACAAAAATTGATGTTATATGCTGTAGCAAATGATTGTGTGTTGGTCAGTTCTTTGAAAAAAAAAGTTTTTTGTAATGATGTAAGCGTATAATGATTTAGCGGCCTCATTGCCTATATTTCAAAATAAAAACATTAGGTCACTAAATAGTTCATCATAGCTACTTAAAATGGGAATGTTAATATCTAGGTATGATATTTGTTTACCTGTAGTACAGATAATGTTGACTGCAAATATGTGTGTGTAGTTAACAGCGTTCCACCGCAATCAATTGACAATCTGTGTAAGGGACTGGTTTTGAAAAAGTCCGCATGTTTGTCATTGTTTTTGTTCATAGTCTCAGTTGATATTGATGGTTCCCATAATGTTCCATTGAAATATTGTCAGTACTTGCTGAGACAAAGCGCGGAACCTAAATTATATTCAGGGGCCATAACTATGTTTAAATGACCGGAATATGCCAATGATATGCGCATTTCCTTTTGGTATTGATGGTTCCCATAGAGTTTCGTTGAAATCCAGTAAGTCATTGCTGAGAAATAGCGCGGAAACAAATGTTTCTCTGTATACATACTGCATAACTAATCACGGGTCATAACTCAGTGCTGGAGGTTCCAACTGGAACATGCCGAGGATATGCGCATCTTCTTTTGGTATTGAAAGTTTCTACACATTTTTTTTTAAATCTTGTCAGTAATTGCCGAAAAAAAGAGGGGACAATTCATTAAATTTTAAACTTTAAATTCGACGGAAGGACAGGACAACGCCAAAACAATATCCCCCTCCCGATTCCATCGGCAGGAAATAAAAAGCCATTAGCACTATGATGATAATAACTATAATAGACATAACAATTTATGTTAAGCATGAAAATAAATCCCCATTTAGTGTCAGGAATCAGTTCCTTTTTGAAAGCATAATGTGTGGTGTCTAAGTGACAACACATTTAAAACGAACCATATATAATCGCAATCAGTTTATTTCTCAGGGAAACCGCATTGTTAGATTTATTATATCTATTAATATTAGCGCAGTGGTTTGAGAAATACAGCATAAATATATTTATTTCATCAAATGAGCTAGACTTAAGTCAAAGATAGTCAAAAAATGTCTAAACCATTGTAAGCTAAGAGAGCTAACAACCTTTCACAAACAAGGCAATATAACAAATGATGTGCACATTTTTATTTCGTTCTTAACTTTACAATTGTAATTCCATATTGAATCAAATGTAGATTTGAAAAACAACGCAGTAAAAGAAGGAGTACACAAATATACGATATTTCATGAAAGTACAAAGGCACTGTAGTTTTTAATGTTGCCGTTCAGTGACATTTAATAATCCTTTAATGGACATTGTTAAAGTTGAGTTTAATATTCGACTCTCTTCGTTCTCATCATTTATCTTCAATTATGAGTAGCGTTAGACGCAAAACCAGGAATGTTGTCTTTCAGTCCCCATTACCGCTAGCATTTACGATAACAATTCAACAAGCAACAAACACCTTTAATAAACAGTTTATAGAATTAACAAATACGGGCTACATGATGAAGTTTTAGTACGCTTTCAGCAAAAAAAGGTGAATTATAAATTTGTAAGCCCCCCCCCCCCCCCAAAAAAAAAAAAGAAAGTTACTTATGAATCACATTACTAAAGCAACAATGACATCAACAACAAACATTACCACTACTACTACTACTTTACTGATTCTACTGCTACTGATGATGATATTAGTTTTTTATACACTATCTTGAGCAAAACAATAAACTTATTTTGTGGATTCACATTATAATCTTTTTGAAATGGCATCATCCACTTAAAATAAAAAAAAAACTAAAATAATTTATTTACAATTGCCAGAGAAGTGTGTCTTTAAACGCAAACGAAGAAAAATGAAGTTACTGCATTTGTTTCAATATTCTAAGTATTTCTAACTAAAATCCCATTTTATCTTTCAATCAATGATGTTTTGTTTGCCATTGCAACTTCGCTTGAACCCCGTTTCTCAAGTAATTCAAAATTGCATCGACCATTTCATAGTGTAAAGGCCTTATTCTAGGTCGTGGTGCAGGTTCTTGACAAAGTAAAGACAATGCATGTGTTTGCTTAGGTAAACAATGAAGGACGCATGAGTATATCTGGAAAATATATAAGCTGTAAAACAAAACAAACTCGTACAAAAACAAGGATCATAATCATTTCGCAATTTGTTTAATTGAGAGATTGAATTGTCACCAAACCGAAATTGATTCCAAATAAGAAAAGCTTGAAGTAAGAGATATTAGCTGTGGAGTACTATGATGTAAATGTGTACATTTGTAATGACTTACTTGGAAACCACTGTTTCATTTAATATGAAATTACGTATATACCGAGGTTTTTTGCAAAATCTTCATATAGCGTTGTAACAGTTTAAGTAAACAATGAATACATTTTCCGTATATTGTTAAATAGGTTGATTTTTCTTTGCTATTTAATTTTGATCATAATAAAGGCATATAATTTAAGATTTACTCATTTAAAATGCTTGTGAACATTGAACAACAAATGTACAGATATTTTATGGTAGGCGTGTTGAAATAATTCTTTAAATGCTTCAACCTATATGACACTCTAGCTTTCACTTAATAGGTTAACGCAAACTATAATTAAACATTGGTCGATGCTTGCTTAATTAGTTTTCTAACGCATTCAAACTTCGTTACTATTTATGCTATCATTTGCTTGAAAGTTTGAAAGAACATCTGTAATCGGTTTTTTAATGTATAATAAGTAAATATAGACACTTGGGAGCTCTTATAGTCTCTCGTTCTCTTTTCTTTATTATCATTATTTCTATATATTTTTCTGAGTTTCTTCCTTTTTCTAAACACATGTAGCCAAAAGAGTGTATGGCTATTTGCGGTGTGTCAACGCGTGGAACAAGCCGTCGAATATAAATTGGCATCAGTGATAACAGCCATGTTTTTCGATATGAGAATATGTGTGTAAATTGTCTTCTTTTTGTAATAAAGAGCTCAAAAAGTATTTGATTGAATATTAATGTCACTTAAATTTGGTATACAATTGTATTAAAATGGATTAATATCATATTATGGCCAACGCCAATTTCATTTATTGTAAAACTGTACAAACAATACTAAGAAGCAAAATTAAAAATAATACACTAATTAGAGTTCACGTTATGAATAGTAAAATCAATCTTACAAACCACAAATTCCGGCATGTCTTCAAATGAAAAAATGCCAGAATAAATTCAACGCACGGCGAGGACCTGTGATTTTATGTGACGCCCAAGATGACAGATACAAAATGCAATGTGAATCATAAATTGTGCCACAGGTAGGTATCTTATGAAACAGTACAAACAAAATATTTTTTAATATTATTTAAATTTAATGCCTATTATAATGTCCATGACGACAGGATTTGGCAAAATTATCAGCATAAGTTAAGACCCCATAAATATAGCTTAAATATAAAGCTGAGTATTGTGTGCTATATATTCAATAAAACGACCACGCAACTGGTCAAAACACTGCTTATGTCATAATAAATGGAAGTTGTGTGAGATGTCAACACAAACAAAATTATGAACACAATCATGATAATAGTTATCATAATAAATGGAAGTTGTGTGAGATGTCAACATAAACAGAATCATGAACAAAATCATAATAATAGTTATCATAATAAATGGAAGTTGTGTGAGATGTCAACATAAACAGAATCATAAACACAACCATGATAATAGTTATCATAATAAATGGAAGTTGTGTGAGATGTCAACACAAACAAAATCATAAACACAACCATGATAATAGTTATCATAATAAATGGAAGTTGTGTGAGATGTCAACATAAACAAAATTATGAACACAACCATGATAATAGTTATCATAATAAATGGAAGTTGTGTGAGATGTCAACACAAACAAAATCATGAACACAACCATGATAATAGTTATCATAATAAATGGAAGTTGTGTGAGATGTCAACACAAACAAAATCATGAACACAACCATGATAATAGTTATCATAATAAATGGAAGTTGTGTGAGATGTCAACACAAACAAAATTATGAACACAACTATGATAATAGTTATCATAAACCATATCAAAAGGTGGATTGTTAATTTGCCAAGTAAGGTGACAATATCCAAATTACCACCATGAATCAATTTTATCCGAAATCTTGATGCGCATTGCCTTAAAAAACATCTAGTCTACCATAAACCATAGAAATCGTCATATAGACGCTACCAATACGTTTCCTGAGCGATTCCTCTAATTCGTTTCACGGCTACTATTACATGTAATCATAAAGCGTGTTTCCTTCAGAAATGCAGCAAACTTAATTGAATAAGCTTGAGAGAAGTTTACCGCTAGGATCTCATTGCAACGTTTCTGATTTAATGCCATTTTCTTGTGTGTGTTGTTTTTAAATATTTTTTTGAAAGACGGATTAGTCAATTATAGGCTAAAACAGCTTAAAATCCTCCACGAGCCTCTGCCTCCAGGAAGAAAAATAGTGAGGATGCTAAATGTTACATATAACAATATTTAACTACATCTTATTTTGAAATTGTGATTTTAAGTTATGCCACAAGGGTTAGAAAATGTGTAGTACAGGCCGGGCAGCTTTAACAAACAACCCATAATAGTATCTCTGTAAACTACCACGTTAAAGCTGTTTCAAGTCCCTTTGCCAATTTGTAAAAGTCCTCTACGTACTGATTTGTAAAAATCGCTATGGCAATTTACCTGGATACATTTTATGGCAGCTAGAGGGAAAAGCTCAAATTACAACTGATTCCACATCATATGGTTTATATCATGCCATAATTACTATGCGTGTCCATTTAAGAAGGTATGTAATACTGATTCACTGTTTATGAACCGGTTCTATTACCTAAAGTGCCATAGTTTCAAGATTATTTATGTCTAGACATACTGAATCTCTATATAGAAAGCATAACATATATTATATTAAAACATGAGATCATTGCCACGAACATGTACATTAAAATTGTGTTTGAATTCACAGACAAAAGTGACAAAATCAATAAAAAGATATAATGCACTTGTGCGAATTATTTGATTGAAAAGGTTAAAGCAATACTTACTTTATGAAATTATAGAATAGGTACAGCTCAAGAGAATTGTCCAAAATAATAACGACTGATCCCTCTTGTGGCTCTACTTCTTTTACAATATTCTGATAAGGCAAAGTCGAAGCTAGTCAATGAATCATAACAAAAGTGATGTTGAAAACTGAATGTAATCATTGTGCCAATTGGAACGTATACTACAACTTCGTTAACAGATACACTAAATCTGCGTCTCGTTGTCGGTCGAGATTCAACTGCACTACAAAAGGCACAGGTTTGAAGCCCAGGATTCACTTTTCCCTTATTTTCTTCTTTCAGATAACATTTTTTTCCTCTTTCACTGGCTAAAATGTCCTTAACTTCATGCATTATTTATCGACGAATACGTTTTTTAAACAATACTAAGTATATAAAAGTAATATAAAGAAGGTTTGATGGTTATTATGGCTTAAAAGATCAATCGTGGTTGTAAGTGCTTCCGTGTATTATGTAGAAAAAGTGAAATGTCTTTTGATCGAACATTTCAGATTTGCACATAAAATTGTCAACATACATGTTACTTCTCTTCTTTAATTATTTTTTATTTGTTCTGGTTTATTTCAACTGGCTAACATGTTTTGTATAAGCAATTATAATACCTTAAAGGTAAGCATGCTTTAAGAAAATTAACTGCATTGCAAAGGAATATCAATGTAACTAAATTGTCTATTCGTTAAAATTTTCCTCGAAAAAAATAACTTTTGTTACTAGAAAAGTTCCAGCGAAATAGTGATGTACGATGTCCTACATTCATATGCAAAGAGACAGGTATCACGTGTATTCCCCATCTGAGCCTCGCAGCACCCTGTGAAGTCTGACTTTTTAACCTGGTGATCCGCTCTGGCGCTAAGATATATTTTAAACAGAATTCATGCTTATAATAAAATTAATATTAGAGGTGGTGAAATGAAAGAAGACTAAACCTTGTTCGTTTCCTTTCGTTGTGTGAGTGATAGCAATGATAACAACAGTCATTGAGGTGTTGTGTGGCTTTAACGAATGCAGAAATATCTTATCAGATGCCCCTACTATTTTTATTTTATGAAAGAGATGTTGTAAACACGATACATTTCATGAACAAAACAATTAACACAATGATGAACACAGTCCTGATAATGACAATAATAATAAAGAACGAACGGAGATGATTATAAAGCCAGATATGGTGATAATATCTCATTTTCCTTCATAAATTCGTTCATATGTGAAAACGTAACACACACCGTCTCAATAACATTCTAATATAGCACGAACCGTATAAATTGTCATGTGCTCGCAGTTAGTACGTGTTTTAGAGAAACCTTGTGATTTATCCCAATATTACTATAAACCAACAAGTGTTCTTTTAAAAATACAGCATGTAAGTCCATTTCGTTTATCATTGACGGAACATTTTATCGCATTGCAAAGTTTCATATTGACTGGCATACATTGCGTTTATAAGAACAGTAGTCAGAAACATTAAGCTAACACAACCTGCAACCTTCCCTAAGCCAACGCCTTCATGGAGAAAGAATGTAATGTCTCCAGGGAGAGAGAATTGGTGATGATGCTAATGCTACATTAAGCAGTATAAAATGATGCGGATTATTTAACTGCCTCTTAGTTATATATAGTAAAAATAAGGTTAACACTGCAGCAAAGAAAACAGAAAGAAACATGGAGAAAGGAAAGGGCATTAGAGACATGTCAGGAAGGTACCATTGATAAATGTATTACAAAATGTGTTACTGTATTTTAATATGTATATCAACCCACTCTAAATGCATATTCCTACAATTTTATTTTTTTCTCCTGGGTTTTGTTTGATCGATACTGATCGCAGAATCATTTTTGGCATATTTGCAGATGCATCAGCCATTTACTAAATAACTTAAACACTTTCCTGACCGTCATTTTTAAGTAATTCTGTCATCATATACAAAATATCACATGTCAGAGCAAAAGTAAAAGTTATTTCTTGTCATATCAGGTATACGTTTTCGTCAGATAAATGATATATGCACATAAAACAAATATCTGAACCATGCCAACCAATCATATTGTTAAATTTATTAGTCTCGAAATTCCCAATATGCTAGATATAAAAAACAACCGTAGTATATGTAGCCGCAATATACTATAATACGCGTGACTTAATAGTTCCTTTCACAAAGCTTCCAAGTGAATCAATCGATCAATGTGAGTAATATTAAAATATCTGTGGTAATTTTTATAGGACCTTTTATTTCAAATTTACGAATATTTGCAGAAAGTCGTCAGTATAAGACGTTACGTTGTTGTCAGTGTGGCGCAATATTTATTCGATAAAAAGCGAAAATAAAATAATCAAAGCGCTCAGAAGCGGTGTAAGTTGGATCCTGCAAAAGATTGCAGGTGTTCAAAAATAGTCATATTTATTCGGAAAATCAAATCAAATGAAATCAAATGCACAACGCATTGGAAATTAGAAAACAGACAGGTCTTCAGCTGCAAACAAACGCCTCTTCTAAAATAGTCATTTTACATTGGGACTAAAGTTACATCAGAATCACTAACATCCACACTTACAAACTATTTTATCAAACATTCCATACTTTCTATAAGATTTTCATTTTTACG
Source organism: Sinonovacula constricta (assembly GCA_007844125.1). Classification (NCBI taxonomy): domain Eukaryota; kingdom Metazoa; phylum Mollusca; class Bivalvia; order Cardiida; family Solecurtidae; genus Sinonovacula; species Sinonovacula constricta. The sequence goes on along the minus strand of CM017557.1, from coordinate 8,109,029 downwards.
TAAGTAAGGTCAAACTAGATGCTCATACATGTTACCGGATGCAACCAAAATAAACTGAGTTTAAAAAATGAACTTCCACCTTTTGCACCTCTGTATAATCTAAATATAAAAAGCTAGTGCGTCACTCCTTCCTGAACGCGTGGTGTAGCCTATGACTGAGATGCTGAGATTACACGAATGACCTTTGTAATTACATAACCTAGTTTAGAACTGCAAAACGCAGTGAGGTCCCATGCGGGAGAGCGCAAATATCTCGGCATAGTCGGTGGAACATTTGTTCTAATAACAATAACCCGTTTCGACCCTTTCCTCTAGTCATGTCTGAATGATAATCTTGCGCCGCGTTGTTCATTCATCAATCTGCATTCCGTGAATATATACATTAAAGAGTATATTCACTTGAATCTAGTTAACACAGATAACAATATTAATGTGAACATTTGAAGCACGCCTGGACATAATTGGCGTTTCTAGTCTCTTGTGTTTCTTTATACAGACTACTTCTTCTTACTGACTTCGAGTAGCAATGCCATGCTTCGTTAATCATTTGTGCTTCCGAAATCCAACTTTCTTATAACTCTGGACGCTGTAGCAAGCGATACCGCCATGAAAGCCAAGGACATTATAAACAAATTATCGAGAAGCATGTCAAAAACAGACATCAGTGGATGTCAACGTGGTGTTGGCGTCTGCACTTCATCGCGACACCCTTTATGGAATGCGTTAGAAATTTATAAATAAGCTGTTGTAGCTATCACCCAAATAGGTATCCAGACAATTCAATTTCGTATAAATGGCCAAGATGCTGCGAGTGGATGTTAGGTGTTACAGACTTGCACCACTTCAGCATCCTATGACGTATATGACGTACCGATTTGGGCAATTTTGAACCTCGTTATTAAACGAATTTTCGGGGGCATTTATACAATATGTAAGACACATACTTGGTGCAGCAATATGCGATGTTCATGTGAAGACCAATTGTTATTATTTTTTCAGCTCACTTAACGTAAAATTGCTAATAGGATATCCGACGTTGTCGTTCGTCAAATAAAGTATTTTATTATATACCTATGAATGTTTATCTTTACAATTAGTTTGTATTTTCTTGTTGAATACATACAGTTGTATTCCACTCTCCGTATTTGATCAAACTCCTTGTATTTTACTTGTTGCTTGTGTAAACTGAAAGTGCATTATATGACGGACTACTTTTTCTTTAAATAGAACAGATCGGTAATTTCCAGTTATTTCCAGTTGTTTTCCTGTTAAACACTTGCTGTTACCTTTAAATATGACCAATAATTGTTTGTTGGTGGTATTATTCTTCAAACTTACGAACGAACAAAGTGTGTAAAATAAATTTAACGCAATATATGCCATATTTCTGCGAGATGTGTAATGGAAAAAAACTTACCTCGGTAAGGTTATCCGCGGTAAAAAATAGTTCCAACTGAAAAATGTATTTATGGTCGAGAAAAAAGTGTTCAGTGTTTATTAAAGGTATATAATAAAAGGAATACTACGTCAGCGTGCGATCCACCGAGCCTGATTGTTCTCGTTGGCTGTACAATACCCGGATTGCGCTCGAGGCTACTCGCGCAATCCGGGTATTACACAGCCAACTCAAACAATCCGGCTCAGTGGATCGCACGCTGACGAAGTATTCCATATGTCTTTTTAAAACATGCATCGGACGCATCAATGATTTTTTGTATACAACCTAACATACCCTTTCAAACAATTTTATCAAAGCGATTGTGTCTCGAAACTTCAACTAGATTGGACTCCCAGGACAACTAGAATCGGAAGCTTGCAAATTTCGCTGAAAAAACACATCTATTTTGCAATGATCAGCTGAACCTGTAGATAAATTTTTGACATCGAGAATCGACAAAACACATTTTGCAACACAGATAGGGTAAGTAAGATTTGTTTGAAATCGCAAAACTTATCCTTTGTGCTTACTCTGATACATGAAACTCGTTTTAGACCTTATAATAATGAAAACCTAACTTGAAACCGCAATTTTTAGATTGGGCTGTTCTACATGCATACGGAAATGTGATAAAATCTTACTGTAGGCAACATTTTAGTACTTCAATAATATATTTTCGTGTAACACATAAAATAGGTTTAATTTCTTCTTCGTTTAGAGCTAGAAACATATTGCGTTTTCAAATAATAGATTATCGATTAAAGTCGCCATACTCCAATAACATTTATTCTAACTGCTCATAGTTATTTTGGCATCGTGCGCTGGCGAATTTTAGCTTAAATGCTGTATTTAGCGGAACTTTTAAATTGATATAACGATTCAAGATGCTGAGTTGATCGGGGTTTCTCATCGTGATTATGAATACGGTTTTGTAATTTTGTGGTGTTCAAGGAGACTTGTTTCATTTTTTTAAATAGTTCAATATCTGAAGATTGGAATTGAAACAATAACACGTCGTTTTTTCTATTAGTATGGACTTAAATGCGTTTAAATGGAAAACATGACATTGGATAAATGCTCGTTGGCATAAAATAGTCGAACAAGTATATAACCCTTGAATATTATTGTATACTGTCTGAGCTTATTTGTCGCTGACATATGTTCTTACTATACTTGTAATACACATTTCGAATGGAATATTTACTAGTACTTGGAGATGGCATTTCAGATTCACAGAGACGAACCTACCATGGTTTCGTGTACGTTAATATACACATTTAAGCCTGACTAAAGAATGAAAGACATTAAATAGGAAAATAAATCCATGTAACCATTAGTGATAAAGTGTCTAAATGTCGCCTTAAAGCTACAGTTTTGTCGTTAGTTGTTCTCTTATATCTTTTCACAAAGTAAAATACTTCTTTGTTGTTTATATCCGCACGTAGATTTTGTAAGAATGTCGATATAAAACACATGAAATGTATAAAAACGTATTTGTAAGTAGACCTATTGTCTTATGTTTGCCGTTCCTTTCCGATATTAAATTTCCTTCTTTGAAGAAAATTCAATCCCATTTAGAATAACAATAAATTTCCGCCTGGCATCTCTTTCTAGTCATATATGCAAACTTGTGTTGTACTTGGTGAAGGCTTTTAAGAATCTGAGGGTTGAGAATGCGCCAGTGTTTCAGAATTGTTTCTTGTCTGTTCTATGTGTTTGTATTTGTTTGTAACTGTCTTGTTTTTTAGCATTTTAACGTCAATTTCACATTTTTGATAAAATTGTAGATATGTCGTTTTTTATTACTCTTTGACGCGTTTATAGTAAAGCCATAATACCTCTGAAAAGAAAACATGGCATATGTACACAACAATTCAAAACAAGAAGTTTATGGCTAAGAAGACTGGCCTAAGCAATGAGAATAATTAACTGGGTCCGACCTTAATTCCGATCCACTAGTATGCATAGTCTGAAATCGGCCAGAATCATAAAATATGACATAATGAATTTTGGATGTAAAATTTTGTTTCGGTCGCAATATATATAATGAAAATGCATGCAAGGTATGTACTACGACCATTTCAAGGTCTAGTCGGTACATGTGCGGGAGAAAGATGCAAGGTGATTGGCTGTTTGCTATCCAAGTAAAAAGGTTACCCGTTAGTACCTTGTTATAAAATTTACACCTCATTATGCAATACTAGATAATACCAAAAACTAATTCGTCGACATAATTTGATAAAAAGGAAGACATAAATACAATAAAAGCAAATATAACAAAGCTTCTTTTGTCGAATTTGACGCAGAAACCTTTTATTTGGCAATCCAGAGCACTGCTGACCTCGCCGCTTTCTCTTGGTACACATGTGTTTCTTGTGCTTTTTAACAATATAAGGACTTAATGTTAACAACTCCTTTTCGACATAGTGGTTATTTTTAAAGGTTTTAATCATTGCTTATCCGGTCATTTGAGTCAAATAGGGGTTTAATATGCAAATTGCCATGGCTGTCAGTGATTTATGCTATTTATGTACAGTTTACTTAATTGGCTGCTTGTTTACGTTTGACTGAATAAATCATGGTCTCGTGTCCAACGTGTTATAGTGTTTAAAATATTTCAAACAAGCAGATATTAAAAACGACATAATAATTAATCAGACAAACCACTCAGTGCCAACAGTCACCGTTAGGGTATTAGCAACAATGTACACAACCAATAATTGCGACCGTTTGTTTAGAAATATTCACATTATTAGTTTCCTGTTTTAGTTTTCTTTGAACTGTTTCTGGAAGCAGTCGAAACTTATTGTGTTCTCCATTTGTTAAAATTGTACAGTAATGGAAAGTTAATAGAAGTCTGGTACTGACACAATGATTGTGTAACAAAGCTGGTGTTTCAGCATGCTTTCACGCCATCTAAAACCATATGTAAAGAAAGATTTACCACGAACCATGGTTGCATTTAGGTACACGTAGGCCAAAACAGAGCACAACTGCTAAGAGCATTTATTTGTTAGTGTTTGCCAAATCGACTAATGCATGTTTAGGGTTCTGGTTTGGTCAGTTTGGTAGCTGTCAGGAAACACTGGAGATAGATAGGTACAAGATTCATGTTTTTATAAATGCACATGCACACGTCAATTCGAATAGTACGCGCGCGTGTGTGTGTGTGTGTGTGTGTGTGTGTGTGTGTGTGTGTGTGTGTGTGTGTGTGTGTGTATGTGTGTGTGTGTGTGTGTGTGTGTACCGTCTATTGTTGTTATTTTAGACAGTTCTTTTTCTACATAAGGCATTTAAAAGCTACATGTCATGAAATACTCATGAAAATAGTTACAGTTATATTTACATTTAAATTTATTGTAAATTATATGAAACGTATCAAAACTAAATAAGCAACGGTTTGTGGAATATTAGTTTCCCAAAATTATACGAAGTTTGTTGAGATAATCAGCAATCTGTGTATGCTGTTGAACATGATTACAAAGTTGTTGTTTTTAATCCGTTATTTAAATGGCGTTGTAATTAATTAAATAACTTTGTTGTACTTTGCAGGTCTTTACACTGTTACAAGTATTGTAGTCAAATATCATTGTATTTTCAGAGATAACACAGGACCGCGCAATCCAATAGGTTTACCCTCCAAAAATATAATGCTAAATTTATTTACATTATCAGGCTCGTTTTCTGAAACAAATACATTAAAAACGACCTTTAATTTTGTAAAACGATTCCATATTCATAATTGTTAGTCGGAATGCATCCTATAAGTGCTTTAAAATGTTCAAAAATTAAAAGCTTGCTTTTAACTGGGTTATACTTGAGGTGTGTCGTTTGTTTATTCAATATGGTTCTAACCTGTGAGATAACATTCTTTTATACCTTAACGTTACAGACAAAATCACAATCCCTAAATTTCAAGACAGAAAATTAAACATTTTGTGCATGTTCTGGAAAGAAAAAAATGGTATTAAGATTTTCTATTTAAAAATAATAAAATAGGATAATTGAATGAGATATATATCAATTTGTTATAAAAGAAGAAGGAAAAATAAAAATACAAAATGACTTTTCTAATTCCACGGAGAAAGGTGAACGTGTTTAAAGCTAATGTGATAGAAATTAATGGGATAGAAAGCTGTGCTTGGAGCTATATTTATAACCATATAAATTGATTTCTGTCTACAACTATAGCTGAATCAATAAATCATATGTGCACAGACCGTATGGTGATGTATTATATAATAGAACTTTTTCATTAATTGATGCTTTGGAAAACTACTACCATCACTACCATAAGTGTACATAAAAGTATAATATCACCCTTAATTATCGTTTTTCTATTGAAAACAGAATCCAAGGCGAATGTTAACATTTTGCAACATTTTGAAATGTATCAATATACTTAGCAATTATTATAGGCGACGTAATTCAAAGCCATATTAAATTAAAGCATATACATTTATTAGCACAACAAGTATCATAAAAAGTACATATTATATAAGATCAACAAGCCACATGTACGTTATTATAATACTTCATGAATAAATTGAAACATTTCAACTTTGGTGCATTATAACATTTATAACGATACTAAGAATGATCAGATTACACTTTTAAATATCCAAGTTTCTAACTCAGCAAGTTATACATTAAAAAGCTGTTAATCTGCGCACTTTGACAACATAATATATTTGATGCCTATGGTTTGCTTGCTATAAGCGTAATCTTTGTATAAAGTTGTTATGTATATATATATATACTTTACAGGAGCATCATATACGTTTCCGTGTCAATCATCTTTACACATTTTCCCGATCATAGGTATGATGACATTGCTACAGATGATGATTTATCTCTGGATATTGTAGTATTTTAGTAACTAAGTCTTACCAACCCCAAAACAATTAAAGCTCATTGGGTTCCTTTTTCTTTCCCAATATAGCAGATTGTGGATGTCCTTAATTAAAATGCAATGTTCATTGTCATTACGTCTAGTGTCTACATCGAGCAAATGACATATAACCGTGTAACGCACTGGTTATATCTTCAAGCTTGACACATACAATACACTGGCGTATCAGAGGAAATGATTGAAGTGTCATCTTGTTTGTTAAGAATCGAATATGTTATGAGACAAGAATCGAATATGTAATGAGACAAGAATTGAATATGTAATGAGACAAGAATTGAATATGTAATGAGGCAGTACATTGGTTTTTGTCCACACCGTTAATCGATGCTCCAACTTTGCATAAAGGTCATATCACAATATTTTCGCAACGTGTTTGGTTTAATCGCAATGCTTACATTTTAGCTCTGGCTGGTGTTAACAGATATCAGGCATTAAATTTAAGACCGTCCAAATATAGGAGTTAAGGCAATCAAGGAAGACTTCGAATTATAATGAACCGTTCCACGATGTGTACCTACTACTCTACTGTTATTTTGATAGTTTTACATCACGCCCTCAAATGCTCACAAACAGTATCACAAACAGAACGCAATGCTATTTTGTATAAAGTAGGCCAAACAATCACCACGTGGTTTACACTTTACAATAAAGTCTTGTGTTGAAGCTTTCTGAACAAAAACACGTCATTATTCCGATGATTAATTCGGTTTCGAATTTCATAAAGCAAGTCTAAGCGTTGTTTTTAAAGTATGTTGATATATAAGATTCCGCATCTTGTATAATATTACTTGAAAAAAAAAGTGATCTACACTGAAGTTATTTTAACTGACTGACCTTTTAGCAGATTAAAAATGCCAACAAAAATAGAAATAAATTACAAACAATAGAAACGGCCTTACTTACTTTTCAATTTTATAACTCACAGCAAAAACAATTTATATTTTAAATCATGAACCTTTAAATTCAAAGGAAAATTTATCATCCTGAAGAATTAGTTGCCTTTTATAATTATTCATTTTCCTTTAAAAATGTTTCATCATTTTCCTGTGAAGTTAATAATGAATTGAATATTGGATTTCTTGATGGAACAAGTAAACTCAATGTTAGGAACTGAATGATACGCCATATAATCTTAATTGGTATTTACGATCACTATATTAATGACTTCTATGTATTAGTTAGGTAGTAGTCTCCCTTTGTCACCGTTACGGCCACATTAATAAGTAAGTGAAGCTGTTTCTGTTCCTAGATATAATGATGTGCTTTATATTCAATTACCACTGATAAATAGTTTCTTTGAGAGAAATTTAGTACAACCATGAGAAAGAAATATAATATTGTTTAGATTCTACCAATTATATGCATACACGAAATTGAAAGACATGTATAAAATATCACTTTTAGATAACATTAAACTGTTTTTTTTCAGTCTATTATTTATGTATAATTTCACTCGCAAAGCCAAAACAAGAGTCGACAGAAAACAACAACAGTGAATCTATGCCAGTAGTAGGCTTATGTTTTGCAATATGAGAATGAGGTAGGTTGCGATAAATTTCAAAAACGTAGCTTTATTGTCTGTAATGTTGTATTGTACTATTTTATAGACCCAATTAATTGTTTTATGCCCGAAGGTTGATTATGATCAAATGTTTGTAATCGTAATTGTGTACGTTTTCTTTTTGTTTAATTAACGTTTTCTTTAAAATGCAAGTGACTACAACCAAACGACCTTTATTTTCGGGATAAGAGGATAAAATACAACAAAATGTTGTAAAATGTAGTAAGTGTTGCATTGTTGTCTTTCGCGTGTGTTTTAAATAGACCGTTTGGCTGGTTATCATGTAAAAGCTTGCACGCAATTTTAAGAAGAACGACAGCCTCTATTGGGACTCTAAATTCAATAGACTAGATAGTTCATGGGTATAACCAGTATTCTCTTAACCTATATAGGGTTTTGCCATGACTAAATCACTAATTCCCACTAGGCTTCCACCAATAACTTTTTATGATGGCACGTTATTTTTCCTTAAACGAGATTTCCTGTATGTGACGCATGCGTTTTTATCATTATAAGCCTATGGGAGTCGCGATTGCTCAGTAAATTCATGATGTGCATGCAAAACCTTGGAATTGAAATGAACTACTCACTCCAGGGATACGGATTTTTTTTCCTTTTCGCGATAGCTCGCGCATAGCCTGCTCATTTTCGCAAGCGAATTTTTCCGTTATATTTGTTTATTGGGTTTATCGTCCCACCAACAGTATTTCAGTTATCCGGAGACGGTGTCCACTTGAAGCAGATATAGTGCTGTCTTCACTGTGTATAGCATGCCGTGAACACCTGGCATGATACCACACCCAGTCACATTATCCTGACACCGGACCAACCAGTCTTGGAACTACCCTTATATTTGCTTGAGCGTTAGCAAGGGAGCTATACCACTTCCATTTTTAACGACTTTGGTATGTCGCGGCCCGGGATCGAACCCGGGGCCTCCCGTACCTAGAGCCGACGCTCTACCGATTGCGTTACCAGGTCCGGTTTTCCCATTATAACCCTATGGAAGCTCACAATGGTCTATATAAAGATTTCTTTTTTAATTTGAAAATAATGCCTGTTTGAAGCCTGTGCTGGTGCAGCATTGCATGTTTTTTGTCTTTTAGGCAGGATAGTCGTATGACATGAGTACAACTTATGTAGACACAATGATCTTCGTAATCTATTCTGATATTATGCTTTGAGATTTAGCAACACACTGTTTAAAGGCTTTTAAATGCGATTATTAAATGTCCCATAACATCTTAATATGAACTAATATGGTCATACTAAATATGTTTTTATTGTATCCATGACAGAGTGACAATGTTAAACAAATAGATGAGTCATTTACTACTCCGATTTGCTTAATTAATCAACAAGCGGTAAGATGTGTACTCACGTTTAAGCAGGTAAGCGTGCTTGGTATAGTGTGTTTGTCATGGAATGTAATGAATATGTATATATTAGTACAATAAGCATTGCAAGGCATTTTATCGTCCCCGTTTTATAAAAAAGCACAGAAATCGATTTTGTATCTCTGACCTAAACCATAATTTTTGAGTTAATAAGATGTTGAAAACATAATAAAATTCATTCACAAAAATTAAACATAAAAAACGTGTGTTATTGTTCATCTGTAGAGTAATGCAGAAAAGAATATCAAAGTGAAAAAGTAGGAGGAAAGAAAAACCATGCGTGCCTATACTGGAATTCGAATCTTCAACACCCAGTTTTGAAGCATTTTAATCTTACTTTTTAAACTCTTCATTTATAGGTGCTCTACCTTAACAGAAGATACAAAAATGTAACATTGACGATTAAAGAAAAGTTTTTTGTGTTTAATAAAACATAAGGATAATTTAGCACAAACTCAAATGCTTCTGAGCATGTAAATATTTTAATTGTTCCATAAATAGAATACGTAGTTGAATTTAGATTGTTAAAATTACTAAGTAAATTCGTGTTTTAAATACACATGTAGACTTTTCAATTATTACATATTTTGCCTCCATCATTGGTCACATAACTATTTAAATTTCACAACGTTTCATATGATGTATGCATAATAAGGAGAAGCCAGAATATTAATACACATGGCATTGATTAGTTTCCACACGACGCATTAAAAGTGTTATATATCAATACAACATTCGATGAACAAATATAAAGAGAATGAACCACGAGGGTATTTGAGATACTGTTATCAAACACACACAGTTGGACTAAAAGCGAATTGATATGTGAAAAGGTACAAATCTGATAGAATATACGAATTATGTCATAAATTATACGGAGAATCTGATAGGAGTGCTCTGCCGAGTTTCGTATCATTTTAGACAACGAGCTTTATATATTCAGTATCGTATAAAAACGGATTTTAGATTCTATTTATCACATATTCAAAATATCCGCTGTTTTTGTTGTTGTTGTTTTGTTTGTTTGTTTGTTTTGTTTAAAATGCTTTATCTTTTTATAGGATGAACAATCGGCCTTGACATGTGTAATTCGGTTTGGGAAAATCCGCACAAAAAATAGTTCCACACTTTACTCGACCATTTTCCACAGATTCGCTTATAACATGACTAAAATGTTGTTGTTTTTTAATTAAAATAAAATTGTCCAACAAAATGCATAAAACGGCGACAACAAGGTCATCAGGAAATGGCATTTATCCCACCATCTCTGTAAATATCGGTTGATATAACCCGTGTGATAAAGATGAGCTTTATCAACCGATATTCGCGCACCTGCTCTAAGCCGGACTACTTTTTGACAAAACGATAAGGAGTGTTTACGAGAACGAAACTCATTTATCCCGTAATTATGCTTGTGGTCACCCCAAAAATGTCCCTAATATAAATATTGGTTAAATAGAGCAAAAGAGGCTATTAAAAAAATAAGAGGATGAGATCCGTTTCGATCTCTGACCTGCAGGATTGAAAACTTAAGTAGCAGCGTCTTAACCGACTGAGATAACCGGACAGTTACTCGCATTCTTCCGAAGTTTTATTTAACTATGCCATAGAAAATTTGGAAAAAAAATTCTATCAGAAAAATGAAACAACATGTATCTACAGGAACATGATTAAAATTGTTTAGTAATAGTGATAAAATCAATAGAAGTACGCATTTGTAATCTGCAAAAATAAAAACAACTGTCGAAATGTCAGATCATGCGAGTCCCCGTTGTTTTTGATGTTATTTAGGGTGAATTGAAAGAATGTGATGAAGAATCGTGTAAAAACCTAAGCAGTGTTGAAGAGATGAGCTACGAGGATTTCGGGGCAAAATCTGGCTTTAATCCGAACATTTTTGAGAAGGAAATTGATCTTGAATCTGTGGTGACTGTCTCAGATTGCAATCATCTGCCTAATCTTAGGACAGACCCTGATGTTCAAATGTCGTTACATGATGAACATTCAAATGGTTTAGATAGACCTCGATCTTTAGTCGAACCAAATACAGCTGACTGCACAGATCTGGACAAATGTGCTAAAAAAATCACAGTTTCTAGACGTTAACATGAACACCAACCCACCACCTCCAATCCCAATATTTCTCCAAATTTCGCAAGTCACACTGTCAAAAACACAACTATCTTCGAAATTTTAAAGCGCTATATTCAATGTTCATAATTTCAATGTCCTCAACAATTAAAATCCATGAGCTACCATTTGTTACAGCCACAAACACACACAAACCTCGAATGTAATTCGCGTTTCTTAATGCCAAGTGCGACGCAACTTTAATGTTACACGGCCTTGACATTACACACTACATCTATAATTTTACACGAGGATGTGATTTTTGTTGTTCTTTATTTTTCTAACCCTTTTTTTTAGTTATCGTAGTCAATAAAATTACAACCTTATGTATAGCGCAAATAAAATAAAAGAAATAACATGTTTATTGTCTTTTTTTTTATTGTAAAATATAACTATTTCTTATAGCCGAATTACTCTAATTGCTCGCGCATGAATTTCGTGTATTGCATTGGAATGTCAGATCATGTAAGGGAGGAGCAGTAGCGGTAAATTTAAATGTTTTCCCTTTGAAAAGCTGTTGATGGTGGGATAAAAAGAATACCAGGTTAGTGTTGATATAGATAAATGTTATCATGCTCGGCCCTAAAATCAGAAAGCACTCGACAAGCCTCGTGCTTTCTGATTTTCTTAGCCTCGCATGATAACATTTATCTATATCAACACTAACCTGGTATTCTCTATATACACAACACATACTTAATGACGTCACACTACGATAACTAACTAGAGTAGTATCAGAAATAACGCATGAGTGTTACCTCACGCTCGCGCGGTAGGTTCTGTGATACATTTATTTTAGAAATTGTAACTTAAAAGGAATATCACAAATCAATAGGTTGATGTTATGCCAATAAAATATATTGGATAAGATTTCTTATTCCGTTTATTTAATGAATCATTGTGGGAACAAATAGAGAATAACATGTATCTATATCAACACTAACCTGGTATTCTTTTTACCCCACAATCAACAGTTTTTTCCCTTAAAACTTCGGAATAACAAGATGAACTGTCCGGTTAGCTCAGTCGGTTAAGGCGCCGCTACTTAAATTTTCAATCCTACAGGACAAAGATTTAAAAAGCGCTGATTTCTCTTTTTTTAATGACATCGTTTGCTCTATTTAACCAATATTTATATTAGGGACAAGCATGATTACGCGATAAATGAGTTTCATTCTCGTAAACATTCCTGATCGTTTCTTAAAAAAAAGTAGTCCGGTGTAGACCAGGTGCGCGAATATCGATTGATAAAGCTCATCTTTATCACACGGGCTATATCAACCGATATTTACAGAGATGGTGGGATAAAATTGATATAGACCGAAAAGTAGGATTTGCAACCAGTGTCTTGAATTAGCTGAACAAGCAACACGTAATATATGGAGATACATGGACAAAAATCGACTAGAGCTATGTTAAACGGTTAACGCACGGTCATTGTAGTGACTGACAGAAAACCCTTGCTTTTTCTCAATATGCTTTATGTCTCGTCTAAGTGTTATAGTTATTTTCATAGTCAAATTGTATTGCTACTCCGGTCTAGTGCTATTTCAACCTGTGTGTATTGTAATACTTACAAGACTTTGCCAGATTATCGTAATGTACATTATTGTGTACATATTATAATGCTTCAAAAAGTGTGATACTCATTTATTTTTTCAAGAAATCAAATACATGTCAAGCACTAGCACATACATGATTATCTAGTGATAAAACGTGAAACATAATACCTGGATGTCAGCTCAAGACAGCTGCCAAAGTTACTATAGCAACAGATAAACATCAGAAACCCGGACCATAAACAAGAGATGGTGTCTGTCTGCTGGGAATCAGACATCAGAAAATTGATGGGAAGACAGATGCCAAAAATATCGACAAATAAGAGTGTCGTCGTTTACTGATACGGAACCGTTGATAAAAGTTATGGCGTATAGATATAGATGCTACTAACTAGTCATTTACGGCTCGTTAATAGAAGCCTCTAGAAAACACAGCAGACATTACTTTGGAAAAACAAATCCTATGTTGGTATTACACATATTCGGTTTGTTGCGATTGTTACTGTTGAACTTAAGACGATCGTCAGCGAAATATACTGTTTAAGATTAATTGAAAAAGTAATTGCACATCAGTTATTGTGTTAAATTCAAATACATACATTAATTCTAAAGTTGATTGCCTTCCATTTTCAAAAACTTACATTTTCAGACAATTTACTTGATTTCAGTCCGTATATCTATTTGTATGGGTCGAATAATATCTGTTGGGCAAGATGATAACCGTTTTTAGGCAACGCTATATTCCAACTGAAAAAATATTATTCTGAAACCGCGAGAACAAGAAGATGTTTAAAGTATCGCTACCAAATGATGCGATGTGATGACAATGTCAACCTATTCCTAAGTTTTCTTCGTATTTTACAAAAAAGTACAAAATAAAGTAGAAAATATTACTTCCACATTTACATTTTGTGTAATTCTATTAGTCTAGCTTTACAGGTGCGATAACATTTTTAAATAGTAGGTCCAGTGCGTAAAATTACACAAATATATTCCCTGAACGCCTGGAAAGGAAAATAAATTGTCAGGTTAAGATTCCGTTTAAAAGTGATTTTAAAGGGACTTGCTTTCTAATGAAATTGTTGACTGCGATGTTTAACCTATAAAA
>CM017557.1:8024924-8089924 GCA_007844125.1 Sinonovacula constricta | reverse complement strand
ATTTCAAAATGTTCTTGTAATAAAAGTTTTGGATAAGGAATACAATCTCATATCAGGTTAAGGGATTTGAACTAAGTCTCATCCGATCTCGATACATTAACCTCTTGACCAAAACACTTCAAACCTGTTATAAATTATTTCTTTGGGTGTCGAACCTTTCTTTAATGATCATTCAAATCGTTAATAAGATGTTTTATTAAGTTATAAGGGATCTAGTATTTGAATTCGGAACCATCGGATCCCGAGTCCACAACTTAACCTCTTGGCCAAATCATTTGATCATCGCAATCTTCAATAAGATCCTTTTAAAAACGTGTCGTGCCAAGGCTATGGTTTGAATTTGAAACCCTCCGATCCGGACTCCAAGAACATAATCACAAACAGATACTATAAAAAACATTCCTGCACGCCAGCATCACTGGAGATGCTACTTTTTGATTTTCGCGGACCTTACAGGATTCGTTTATGTAAATTGCAAGTATTTTATATGTTGTATAAACAGAACGAGCTTTTTCTTGCTCTGTACTCTTTTGTAGCTAATAGATAATAGATAATCTTAATTAATCTTAACATGCAGTCCAAACATCGAAGGACCTACCGAAAAGCATTTCTACATACTTTCGTAAGTAAGGGCGTATAGAATCTCCATGTACATTTACATTAAACGTTTAAAAAAATTAATAAGAAAAAGCAAGAACTAAAATTATGTCTTTTCTGCCATGTTAACGTTAAAGTTACAAACACACTTTGTTAAACATAGAAATAAATAAATAACACAAAACGCTGTTTACCGAATTAGGACATGTATTTTATCAGTTAGATCATCCGCTAAATAGATTTTCCCATGAGCAAATTTTAGTGAGCATTCCATATACAGGCATCGCGCCAGTACACCAGAATGCTTTCTTTTTAGAGAAACAATGGCATAAACATCTCTTCACCCACTTTGCGTCCCCGAACAGGCAGCTCATATATGATAAGGCAAATAAAAATAAAATACAATTACTTACATTTCTACTTTTACAACACAACTTTTAAGTCACTATGGTAGTGGCAGTTTATGGGCATGGTTCCCACCCCATCGAGCTAAGCCAGTGTCAAAGCAGGAACACCGGACAAATAGTTTTTTGACGAACGAAGTCAGCCATCCGTAATAAAGACCCCAACATTCAAGAGTATGCCTTACTAAGCTGAAACTGTACGCTTCACCATGACCTAAAAGACTGAAACTGTACGCTTCACCATGGCCCAAAAGGCTGAAACTGTACGCTTCACTGTGACCTTCACCATGGCCCAAAAGGCTGAAACTGTACGCTTCACTGTGACCCAAAAGGCTGAAACTGTACGCTTTACTGTGACCCAAGGGCTGAAACTGTATGCTTCATCATGGCCCAAAAGGCTGAAACTGTACGCTTCACTGTGACCCAAAAGGCTGGAACTGTACGCTTCACCATGACCCAAAAGGCTGAAACTGTACGCTTCACTGTGACCCAAAAGGCTGAAACTGTACGCTTCACCATGGCCCAAAAGGCTGAAACTGTACGCTTCACTGTGACCCAAAAGGCTCGAACTGTACGCTTCACCATGACCCAAAAGGCTGAAACTGTACGCTTCACTGTGACCCAAAAGGCTGAAACTGTACGCTTCACTGTAACCCAAAAGGCTGAAACTGTACGCTTCACCATGACCCAAAAGGCTGAAACTGTACGCTTCACCATGGCCCAAAAGGCTGAAACTGTACGCTTCACCATGACCCAAAAGGCTGGAACTGTATGCTTCACCATGACCCAAAAGGCTGAAACTGTACGCTTCACTGTGACCCAAAAGGCTGAAACTGTACGCTTCACCATGACCCTAAAGGCTGAAACTGTACGCTTTACTGTGACCCAAAAGGCTGAAACTGTACGCTTCACCATGCCCCAAAAGGCTGAAATGTACGCTTCACCATGACCCAAAAGACTGAAACTGTACGCTTTACTGTGACCCAAGGGCTGAAACTGTACGCTTCACCATGGCCCAAAAGGCTGAAACTGTACGCTTCACCATGAACCAAATAGCTGAAATGTACGCTTCACCATGACCCAAAAGGCTGGAACTGTACGCTTCACTGTGACCCAAAAGGCTGAAACTGTACGCTTCACCATGACCCAAAAGGCTGAAACTGTACGCTTCACCATGACCCAAAAGGCTGAAATGTACGCTTTACTGTGACCCAAGGGCTGAAACTGTACGCTTCACCATGACCCAAAAGACTGAAACTGTACGCTTCACTGTGACCCAAAAGGCTGGAACTGTACGCTTCACCATGACCCAAAAGGCTGAAACTGTACGCTTCACCATGGCCCAAAAGGCATAAACTGTACGCTTCACTGTGACCCAAAAGGCTGAAACTGTATGCTTCACCATGACCCAAAAGGCTGAAACTGTACGCTTCATTATGACGCAAAAGGCTGAAACTGTACGCTTCACTGTGACCCAAAAGGCTGAAACTGTATGTTTCACCATGACCCAAAAGGCATAAACTGTACGCTTCACTGTGACCCAAAAGGCTGAAACTGTGTGCTTCATCATGACCCAAAAGGCTGAAACTGTACGCTTCATCATGACCAAAAAGGCCGAAACTGTACGCTTCACTGTGACCCAAAAGGCTGAAACTGTACGCTTCACTGTGACCCAAAAGGCTGAAACTGTATGTTTCACCATGACCCAAAAGGCATAAACTGTACGCTTCACTGTGACCCAAAAGGCTAAAACTGTATGCTTCATCATGACCCAAAAGGCTGAAACTGTACGCTTCATCATGACCAAAAAGGCTGAAAATGTACGCTTCACTGTGACCCAAAAGGCTGAAAATGTACGCTTCACTGTGACCCAAAAGGCTGAAAATGTACGCTTCACCATGACCCAAAAGGCTGAAACTGTACGCTTCACTGTGACCCAAAAGGCTGAAACTGTACGCTTCATCATGGCCCAAAAGGCTGAAACTGTACGCTTCACTGTGACCCAAAAGGCTGAAACTGTACGCTTCACCATGACCCAAAAGGCTGAAACTCTATGCCCAGCTAAGTTAAAGCTACGTACCCAACTAGACTAAAACTGTGTGTCCATTTAGCTTGAAACTGCGTGTCTAACTATGCTATGACTGTATGCTCAATTAGTCAGAAACTGCATGCCCAAGTAGGCAAAGACTGCATGCTCAAATAGTCTGAAACTGTATGCCCAACTACGCATATGCTCAAATGTTCTAAAACCGTATGTCCCAATAGTCTCAACTATATCAGCCCAATATGTTAAAAGTCCTGCACCATAGGTCGTTACCCTGTAGAATTTAAATGTTTTCCCATTAGTAATATATAAAGTTTCGAATTTCGATGGAAATTCCGCCTTTTGCAAGGATGGCTGATCCTTGGAAACAGAAATCGTGCCTGGTTTCTCAATGGCGAAATAAAAAGGTTTATGTCAGATGTGCAAATACTGACATACCAAATGTCTGTTTTAACCTAGTTATTAACTTAATTGATAAGAATTGCTTTTCTATTCAGACTGTGTTGTCTGCCTCTCAGATATTCTGCGAATAGTGCCTTTGCAAGTATTGCTCATTTTTAAAGCAATTTATAAACTTGGTAAAATTACGTTCAAGTTCGGATTGCGCTGCCCTCTGTCCGTCCCACATATTATTGCAAAATTTAACCGGAAATTAGACCCTTCCTTACTGCCATCTCTGTCCACCGTTGGTCCTGGCCGAAGCAACCGGTGGTAATTTACTGAAACAAGAAAACAAAAACAAAGAATCCAGGCGCACCCGGCATCATACACAGAGGATATCTGGATTTGTTTATAAACAAAATTCCCGTTAAAATAAAACTTACTTAAGTATGTAGTATGTTGCATTTTAACTAATAAATGTACATTTCTGAAGACCAAATGATTTGCGCTAGCACTCTTAATAATGCCGGTTGGAAAAGGAAGTATCTAAGACTGCATGCAGAGACTATACATGTTGACAATTTGTCATACATATACCGGTGTTCTTATCAACTATGCTTCAAACAAAAGTGTTTAGCAACAATTCGAACTCCAATAATTATAAAATAATAATATAAGTACAGCACAAGCGGTATATGTGAAGATTATTGTAATTAACAATAACGACTGATCCTTCTTGCGGCTCTAGTTCATTATCAGTAGTCTGATAAGGCACGGTCGAAGCTAGTCAAAGAATCATAACAAAAGGGATGTTGAAATCTTAACATAATCATTGTGCCAATTACTTATTTGTTTATTATATTTAACAAATATACACCAAATCAGCGTCGAGCTTACGGTAGAGGATCGCGCAGGTTTTGAAGCCCGAGATTAACTTTTCTCATATTGCATTTCTTTATTCAGGTGTCCTTCTGTTTCGCTGGCTATCATGTTCACAGCTCAATTATATTCCGACAGATGAGTTATCGAGTATTAACATTAAAAGGCATACAATCTGAAACTGATTTAAAAAGGGATATGCAATGCTTCTCTGGGATAAAATCTAGGGTTGTTTGTACATCCATGTATTTTATGAAAAGTGAAATGTCTTTACATCTGAAATCTTCTAGATTTGCACATAAAACTGTCGGAATATGTGCGTCTTATCTTCTTGTATTTTTTGTGTGTGATTTTTATTTAAACATTACATGTGTCTAAATTATCTTTTATAAGCAATTATAATAAGTGACATATGAAATGCTTTATTCCATGCTTTATGAAAAGGAACTGCATTGCATAGGCATATCATTATAAATAAATTACTTAGTTCAGTAATATTTTTCTCAAACAAAATATTTAAAATAGCATTGTACGTCTAGTTTATAAATACTTTTTTTTTTAAAAATATGATTATCGTTTTGCATGGTTTTATATTGAATGGCATACAATATCTTCATAAAACAATGTAGTTAACTACATCGTAATTACATCTGGTAGTTTGAAGTTAGCATTTCAGCAAATAAAGAGTCAATGGAACATGAAGCAAAGTAGAAGCATGTCACAAAGGCTAGAGAATCTCAATTATTGGCGGACAGTCAAATTACCACACCACACCTTTTTTCTTCTTCTTTCATCAGCAGCCGCATCCTCATTAGCAGCAGCAGCAGCAGCAGCAGCAGAGTTAGAAAAATAAGTTATAAATATCAATTGGTAAATAAGAAAAGGTCCTATAAAGATTTTCTTATATTTAAATCTAATCTACTGCTAGACAGAAGTAAACACTCGGTAAATGTGACAAAACACAGGGACGAATCATAAAATACAAAAAGAAAAACAATCAGTTACCGCCTTGGAACGGTCAGTCGGCAAAAGGATCAACATAGTACGTTTGATTCCTTCATTCTTTAAATATAATCAACTTTTTTTTTAAAGATTTACATCGACTTCCCGTATGTCCAAATGTGGAGGAAGATTCGGTTTGGTCCCTTTACTTGTTGTATAACATATGTGTTTTATCGAGACAAACATGAATTTAAACAGATGAAATAAGATAAGTAAGAAATCATATGCATGCTTCCAGTTTGAGTAGACATTACGGCTGCTGTCATAAAAACGATCATTTTACGTCTGATTGAAAAGTTTCCTAATTTCTAGGTACGATAAAACACATTTTCTTATGATATAAACTTTCAAAATTGTACCTTAAATAATTTATTAAGATGTTAATGATGTAGTTTTGTGTTGTGTGTATGTTGAGACAGACATTTAAAACGTATTTTAGCACCTTGCTATAGTAAACACATCTTGATGAAAAATTATTTGTTGTAAACTTTTACCTTTAAAATTGCCTGAAGAAAAAGTACAGCAATCCGTTTATCTCAAGCATATAAACGGTCATACAAATCTAAAGGATTTTTTAAAAGTAGTTCATATCATTCAAAATGGAAATTATTTCATGTGTAACTACTGTTTCCTATGTCAACTTAAATGACTTTTATACTATCCATGTTATATGGGAGCAGTTTATATGTTTATGTAGCTAAAGCTTTTATATCGATTTTTGTATTTATTGAAAATTGTCCTTACCAGAACGATGATTTATTTTTGTAAACGATAACATCGTTAACATGAAAATTGCACCCCACCCACAACCTTAACTACAGCGATTGGGGCTAAATGCGTAATTCTCCGGTTTTCCTCAGCGATCTTATGACGAACATTCCACGAAGCTGCGTGTTATGTTACTGTTCATATACATAACCTAGTATAATGCCTATAAAAGGATAACTGATTAGGTGTTCATCTCGTTAAATAACTGGATGAACATACGTAATAAAATCCCATGTGGCTAAGGGTTCACTTAAACTCACGATTTAAAAGATACTTGTCATTTGAGTGATACCATGGTCAGAGTTTTGACAGAGGCACCTTAATGACGTTGCTGCCTTAATGCAGATAATAGCAGGCAGTTGGACTGATAATTGTTTACAGTTGACACAAAATGGACGTTACGAGATTTTTTATTTAAAAAAATCTAATACACTGTATCTGTCCATTAATATCACCAATGGCATACAAAAGGTAGTATGCTTGAATTCGTAAATATCGTTGTGTTATTTATAATTGTTTATTTATTTAATGTTATATTCAATAGAAGTCACATGAAAATATAAACGAAAGTCTTAATATTAAATTACAAATAAACAAATCGGCTAAAACCTTACGAATAGAATGTTTAATCCTACAACATTATAGGCACTGTACAAAAATACATTTTTCCAAACACCAGTCACGAGTATATTTCCCAGTATATATATGTTAGCATTTGTCATTCCACGCTCTGATATCAAGAACAGAATGATATAAGAGGTATTAAGACCTGTATGAAATAGGATTCATTCAGTTTGTCATGCTCTTAGGTACATAGTAAAATCTATGTTTACAATCACGGGTCATCAAATATATTTATAGTCACATATATAAGTGTACACATTGTAAAATTATTAACTTCGTAACTAATAAGAATATATGACAAAGTCCTATGAGCATTGCAACATATACCAAACTCCGAAAAGGCACAGAACAAAGGTATTTCACATAAAAGCCAAGCGAAAAGTAAGAACAAATTTGTGATGAGTCATTTAACGTAAAGAGCAAACCCGACAGTTACCGCCTTGGAACGGTAAGTCGGCATTTTATGAAACGACTTTCTTTATCTTCTATTTTATGACAAAGGCAAAGCTTATTTTATATTGTCGATTTTTAAAAAAAAAAAGACATCGTATTTTATCGAATAAGACATTAAGTTGTTGTCAGTTTGACGCCATATTTATTGGATAACAACTGAAAAGGGAAACAAACAATATCGAAGACAGCACAACCAAGTCAACGAATGGCATGTCAAAATCAGGCATCAGTGGGTACAAACCATATTGTTTACAAGTTAACATACAGTATGAGACAATTTCACGTTAGCGATTTTGTCTCGAATGTTCTTACATTAGAGTACATTGCAATCCCATAAAGACAAAAGAATTATACTTACAAAATTCTCTGTAATCAAATCTGTGTTGCAATATGCAGCTGAGCCTAAGATATATATTGTACGATGGAAAAGCGTTGAGACGACTATGGATTGTACTCATTTTATAACTGAAACCAATTCTAACCGTTAATAGAGAGTTATAGAAATGGTATGTAATGGTTATACATGAGAAAGCAGCATTTAATCAAAAGAAAAACTACATTGATTTTCGCAAATCAGATAAGGCAAATAAATTTGTTCATCCTGTATAATTGTGTACATAAGTGTTGCCAATCATTTACAGCTAGAAACATCATGCGATTTCAAAATAATAGGATGTCGAATAAATTTGTCTTACTTCAACAACATATATTCTAACATCTAATTATCATGGCATCTTAAATGTAGTATTTAGTAAAATTGTTAATAAAATATTATGATTCAAGATGCAGAGCTGATCTGGGTTTCTCATTGAAATATTGGAAACGGTTTTATACCCTCGTGGTGCTCAATGAGACGTGTCTCATTTTTCATATTGTTAAATGCCTAGAAAATGGAACTGAAACGATAACACTGAATTTCTATTAAATGGATTTGGATTTACTGTCTTACACGCCAAGATAGATTCATTAGAAGACTGTATATTGGCATAAAATAGTTAAACAAGTCTATTTTTCTTAACATTGCATTTCAGGTATACAAGTATAAATATTGTCTCGACGATTTCAATCAAACCTTTTCATTCTGAACTTCATACTGCTAGATTATAACTCACCGGCTTATGTTTTACTACTCATTCTCTATCTGTGTGAATGCTATATTTACTGTACATGGAAATGGAATGACACATTAATTATTGTTTTGCAAGGGTTGGGGTGCGTTTGATTATTGATTTTCTTTTCTGAAAAGTGATTTATAACAAAACAGTGTCGGTTTACTATTAACTTCATTTAGACATTTTGTCAGACACGTTTAACCCTTAATGAAAAATGAAAAGACCTTATAATAAATACTTTGATAAATTTTATAATAAGAGAAAAGGTTTTAAATCTACCTATATTTTTTTACAGTATAGAATACAGTCCTTAGTGTTTTTGTGTGTTTATTTGTTTGTGTTTGTATTTATTAGTAACTTTCTGAAGGAAGGACTTTGAGAAATGTAACGTCGTTTTTAAACTCGTTTGAATAAAATCGTTAATGTTATGTGTTTTTATTTCTCTTTGATTCTTTTATAGTAAAGATACCTCTAAAAGCAAACATTGATTTTTGAACAAAACTTTTCTAAACAAGAAGTTCATGGCGCAGTAGACTGGCCTAAGCAATGAGCCCGATCATAAATGTGATTGACTTCTTGCTGTCGCAAGTAAACAATTGCTCGCTAGAACTAATTTTATGTGCGTTAACTCCTAAATTGAATTGGTATGAAAACAAATTGTTGACCAAGAGGAATGGATTACCACTTATATTTCAATCTATTTTGTTTTACTAAAGCGTAAGTACTAGATCCTGCCAGTGTATCGGATGCTACCAGTAACATTTGCATGATATCTTGTCACAGTAATAGTATTATTCTGTGCTTCTACATAAATGCTTCTTCCTGTACTGCAGCTATATCAGAAAGAATCATTCTGCAGATCATAAAACGATTTGTTTCACTTTATAAACATACTTTGCGGAGTTCAACAGGCTTTGAACATACCCTTAGGCAGTACGTTTGAAATTCAATATTCTAAAACCTACAATGTTGAACTGGTGTAGTAATAAAATATCAGAAATAACGTGTAATATCCAATTTTACTTTCTATCCAAAACTGGACCGTTATCAATGATGCTGATGGTGTCACACTAGATAAAACATCCTTAGCTATGTCCCTGTAACAAAAGCAAACATTTATAAAAACGTGTTTCGACGTCTTTTTGACGCAGAGATTTTTCATTTGGCAATTAAGTGCAATTCTAACTTTTGTACTTTCTCTTGGTATACATTTGCTTCCAATGATTGTTTTACAGTGTAAGGGTTTTATGTTACTAATCCAATTTCAACATAAAGTTATTATTTTGACAGGTTTCAAGCTGTGCTTATCCGTTCTTTTGGACCAAAACGGACCCAAAAATGTGTAAATTGCTACTGCTTTAGGCAGTCTGTGCTAAACACTTCTTGCTTGTGCAAATTTCTAGATCTATGCTTAATATGAAAAAAATGAATTGGCTGTTTGTTTACGTTTGAATGAGGACATTTTGGCCTTGTGTTTCAACATGTTATATTTTAAACACGCATCTATTTTAAATGACAAAATCCATAATACAAAAACACTCAGTGGTGCCCAAGAGTCATCGTCATAGCATTGAAAACAAAGCTCAGACCCTTTCATTGCTGTTTTTTTTATAGAAATATTCACCTGTTATCTTTCCGGTTAAACCTTTCTTTGAAATGTTTCAGGAAGCAGCTGAAACTATTTTGTGTGCGTCATTTGTTTAAATTGTTCTGTCATAGAGAGATAATGGAAGGCTGGCACTGACACAAAGATTGTATAGCAAAGCAGGTGGTTCAGCATGCTTTCACGCTATTTGAAACACTATGTTTTAAGAAAATTTCAACGCGAAACCATGATTGCATTTAGGTACTCACAGAACAAAACAGTGCACCACCTGCTAAGATCATTAATTTGTTTCGACAAATCGACCGAGGCTTGTATATGTACTGGTTTTGTAGATATCAGGAAACGATGGAGATAGATAAGTACAAGAAATATTCAAGGATAACCAATTCACAGAAATAAAGTTTTGTACATCGTATTTACATTTAAATTTAATGTAAATTATATAATACAGAGTTAAAACTAAATAAGCAGAGGTTTGTGGATTCTGGCAGTTCGGTACGATATACGACCAAAGATATACGAAGTTCCTGGAATAAATCGACATTCGCTGTATGCTAAGTTTCTTAAAAGTTTGGAATCTAAATGGGGTTGCAATTAATTAAATAACTTCGTGGCAAAGGATTCGGTCTCTTGATAGATAAAAGTTTGGTTGTAAAATATCATTGTATTTTCTGAGATGACACAGCGCCATGCATTCCATTTGTTTAAGCCATAAAGCCATTGCCTAATTT
The DNA here is from genome assembly GCA_007844125.1 of Sinonovacula constricta. Classification (NCBI taxonomy): domain Eukaryota; kingdom Metazoa; phylum Mollusca; class Bivalvia; order Cardiida; family Solecurtidae; genus Sinonovacula; species Sinonovacula constricta. The sequence goes on along the minus strand of CM017557.1, from coordinate 8,079,323 downwards.
GTCTACGTTATCAGGTTCGTTTCAACAAATACATTGAAATGCTAGCTTCATTTTTATAAAACGAATAAGCATATTCATGTTTTGTCATCTTGATTCATTTATTTGCATTAAGAAGGTTCTCAGATGTATTAAAACAATGTTTGAATAGTGTCATATTTGAGGCGGGTATGCTAGGCTGTATTTAAACGGCTAACCACTCAAATGGCGTGTATGGATCAAACATTTTAGATTTGAGATTATAGGTTTACGATAGAAACAGACAAAAGACAAACCTTACATTTAATTGCAAAATAGACATTTTGCCATGTTGTGCAGTTTTAAATGAAAATAAAGGTTATACAATTTTCTATTCAAATCGTGTAGAACATGATAATTTAATAATTTAACGGAAGAGATTAAAGATTGGAATATGTTAGAGGATGATTAAACATAAAAACGAACTGGCTACCACTTCATATATACTACATTATATATATATATATATAATTAATTAATTACATCGTTGATTTTGCTTTAAAGATCTGAATATTACGACACCGACACAATGGAGCTTTCCGATAACGTGCCATATATGTATATGTTTATTTATATACGGTGTAATTTAAATAAAGGTCAAATGATATCATACACTTTATATCTTATTTACATGATGATGGAATTAAAAGAACACATAACACATTTTAAGAACTAAATACTTTATTTCTTAAAATAACACTTCAAGATAAATATTATTGTTTATATGAACAGGAAACAACAGCGATAAGGATCGACGGTACATGTACATAACAGTTCGTGTATGGATTTATAAATCAGATGTATAAATAGGGATTTATATATATCACATGAATTTCTTTCAATGACAAAGGGCGTGTGGATATCTATGGTTAATGAAGATGTCCGCATACACAATGGATAAAAATATATAAGACATGCATACAACATCTTACATTCTACAAAAGTATGAATTAATTATTTACGGTTGATTTTAGTGATGTTTTCTATGGGTTAAGTTCGCTTATATCAGCAAACATTTAAAACCAAAAATACGGGAAAAATAAAGCAATAAACATTGACTATGAAGAAAAGTTATTGCATTCAATAAAACATTAGAATAATTTACCACAAACGCATATGCTTATGACTATGGAAATATTTTCATTTTTATTTAATTGAGTATATAATAAAATTAAGAATGTTTACGAGAAATACTAAGTTAACTCGTTTTTATAAACACGAATGTACCATCTTTACCGTTCACAGTGTTTTCCTCCAGTGATGCTTACACAGCTATTGAAGTTTTACAACCTTTTTGTGAAGTATGCATCAAAAGTAAAATCCACAATATTTATACACACTGAATTATTTCGTTCCCACTAGACTGCATTTAAAACGTGTCATATATTAATACAACATTCGATGAACAAAATATATAGAGAATGTACCACAAGCATACCTAACATACTGTTATGGATCAAACAAACACACATATGCATATATACATGTATGTGTGTGTGTGTGTGTTTGTGTGTGTGTGTGTGTGTGTGTGTGTGTGTGTGTGTGTGTGTGTGTGTGTGTGTGTGTATACCGTTATCATAATGATAATGATACGTAAAATACAGTTAGTTTTACATGAGCATTGACCGTGTAGAAAATGTAACAAACAATATTTGACAGGTATAATTGGTTATCTGTTCTATATTGACAAACTTAAAAATTTAAGTTTTATTTTCTTGTACCTAATAAAAATGAGACCTTATAATTTGCTGAATGCCCAGACAAACAGTTGGACAAAAGCATTTTATACGTTAGAATTAGCGATTTCATAATGATTCGTTAGAGAAGGAACACGGATATAATCTGACGAAATGTACGAATAATCACATAAGTAATATGTGTTTTAGAAATTGTAACTTAAAAGGAAAATCGAAAAGTATAGAACTTGCAAGTTACTATGTGATTTAAGAAAAGATGATAAGTTACTTATACATAGATGAATAACAAATTATATCTGTCAGTCTTCAGAAAAAAACTATTTTGGATGAATCATCCGTGAGGGGACATGATTGATGTAGGTTGAATACTAGCACTTATTTACAACGTATCTTAAATATAGTTAAACCACCAACACGTAATATATGGAGATACAGGGCAATTGAAACTATGGGGATATGCACTGGGTAATGCCTACTGGGGTAGGATGTACACTGAAGTATAATAATATTCTGATTGAAATGACTCATACCAAAAGAATAGAACACCAGTCAGTGGCTGAGCCGTAACATGTATACAACCTATCTTTATTTCCAAGAACTAATATTGAAGTTTTTTTAATATTCGTTAAGCTACTTTATACATATTTTTAAATGTAAAAAATCTTACTTATAATGAAATTTGATGCTTGTATGTATTACTCAAAAACAACTTATATACGCTTCAACTTTGTAACATAAATTGAAAAAAAATTCTTTTGTTTGCAAGTCACGTTTATATTTAATGCTCAACTCTGAAAACTAAGAATTCCGTCACATTGTTTTAAATTTATTAACACGTGCGTGACGTGTAATTTAACTCATAAGAATACTTGCACATATACAATGACGGGTTGTAAGGTTAAATTATTCATATTTGTATGGCAGTTATTCATAGATTCACCTGCTCGTATATAGTGTAATGTGCCTACGACATGAATATGATAATCTTGTGGGAGGAGCTGTTTACGAGGTGATCTTGCTCGTCTTGATAACGGGATGCCAGTAGTCGGTAGGTCTGTGAGGATGCTCCATGATGTCATACCAGTGCTCCAACTGCTCGCCATGACTGTACCAACCGAGCTCAACCTAACAACAAACAGTCGGACAATTTAAACATCTCAAACTGATTCTTGATTAGCTTCTATTCAGTAAGAAAGTCAAAGCTACAAAGGTGATATACAGAACATTTTGTCCAAACAATCCAAAGAAGCTAAAAATAATAGAGTTTTAAAAAATCAGGTTGATATTTAAAGAATAACACTTTGGAATTAGCCCTAAACGCGGTAAAATAGATAAAATAATCAAATACAGCAATTTTAACTGCATTGGTTGTTGGTAAATGGAATTTTTTATGTTTTTTAAACAGATTTATAATCGCACATACAGGTACATATACATGGCTGCGCCTCGGTATCATATCAACTATCACACTGGCATTCATGTGTCATTCATATGAAATGTTTCACAAATTACAAGTATGTTTATCTATTATCAAAGGTAAGATAAGTTGTTTACTTGTCCGATTTTCTGTACGCCCATCATCATATCTTTATGAATCACATGAAACACAAAGACATGGCCCAGCAGTTTTGGATTCTCTCGGTTGATATCAAAGACACATGGCTGATTCCAAACTGGGTCTTGGGTGTTTTGGCGAACCTTTGTTTTATGTTTAGCCTCTCTTATACCATTCACATACATTTCCACCTTGACGTAAGGATCTGAAGTATAACAGTATGGATGTAATATTGCCAAAGTATCATTGTTCGCAGTAATTTCTCTGTGGACAGGTGGTGTGGTTTAATATTGGCGTAACAGTGATTTGGATTAGACATGAATAATTTATGTTACTAAAGGATACTTAAAAATAAAACCGTTGATATAAACAAGAAGCATGAATACATAAAGTACACACACGTATACTTGTGTCGTTGTTGTGGATAAATATTTCGTACTTACTGACAGCACCAAGTAAGGACACACGGGGCAGGTTTCTTGCCTCCACAACATTAAAGACCATTTTACCGGCCACTGGCTGGTAACATCCGGATATGTGAACATCACCTTGATGTAACTGAAGTTATAATGTATAACTTGCTTAATATTTCTGATAAAGATGAAATACCAATATGTTTTACAAAACATACATGAATAATTTAATAGGGAATTGTTAACGTACAAAATCTTATTGAGAAAAATGCAAAATATGTATTGTTTGTAAAACACGTAAGCTTTTATTTTTCCTTTGTTCAACAGATGAAAACTTTGTTTTTAAACTATTTTTATCTAAACGTACGTTTACTAAAACTTTACAAACATGAATGCGAAAATAATCCCTGAAAAAAATATGCCAGGATTAAATCAGATCATCCTAATGCCTACCCTGTAAACGCTTTGTGGTAAAATATACAACTCGATAAGCCCATTGTCAAGTTTATCCACATCTTGTAAAAGCACGGATGCCATCCCAACAAGGTGTCGTCTTGTCATATGATGAGAAGAATATACCTGTAATATTTGTTTCAAAAATTGCAACGTTAAGTGACCAATGTAAGCTATATTAATTGATTTCAGCTTAAAATAATCGAACCAAAATCTAACAATGTCAATTTACGGGGTTTCGAAAATGGTCGAAATGAAGATGATTTATCTCAAAAATAAAGTTCCTCCCATGTTTATTTCTTCAAAGATTATATGTGCATTTTCTATTATGTTTGTATGTATATGCAAATAAGAAAAGGTCGTCAAAATTTCCACAAATATTTAAATTTCATCTACCTGCAGACAGAGGCAAACAAGGTAAATGTAAATGTGACAAAACACAGAGACGAGTCATAACACACAAAAAGAAAAACCATCAGTTACCGCCTTGGAACGGTCAGTCGGCAAAAGGGCCAACTGGGGTGCTTAAACCTGGTTTGTGGAGCGCTCCAACCTCGCACTTCCTGAAGGTTTTTCTATCAAACAAACAGTGTAAATAAAAATATCCCGTCATATACATAAATGACATATGCAAACAAATGTATGAGACTCTTAAGAAGTTATGAAAAGGGTGTTAACTTTTCATAACGTTTATAAAATCTCTTTAAGCACTTTATTGTTCTTTACCTGAAACTCGAGTGCTGAAGCCTCCGTTATGGATTCCCTTGTTATATCCGTGATTGTAAACTTCTCGAGAAAGACGGGCGTCTGGAGGAGAGTTTTCAATCAATTACACCTTATAAGTAATAACTATGTTTGGTAAAAAGCAGTTAACAAAGCTATTTAATAAAAGGTGCGACGTGTAAATAAAAAGAGTGGGCAAATCTGCATTGCACTAATATAAACCAGTTTTATAAACACAATAAAACCGATATGTGATACATGTACTAGCATACTTTCTTAATTCCACCATTCGGCACATAGATATATCATAATTATAGATTTATTTCTTAAATGAGACAAAAGTGTACTAGGATATCCATATACTAGACAATAAGAAAACTATATTGAAATTCAATTTCGGTTTTCAGTTTCCATTTTATATAACACCAAAAAAACAGTAAACTCACCCTTGATTTATTTATTGTTTTGGTCCTGTACTTGAAGGCTCTACCAGGGACCAGGAATGCCTTGACGTATGGATTGACTTCCGTATTGCTTGGAAGACCAACAATTCTTAGATCGCCGGCCTGCAGTGAATATCACGACAAGCGCAAACTTAAATAGTTTCAATAATATTTTATGAATATAATAATTCAACATTTATACTAAACGAATTCATCTTCCAGTTCTTTAATAAATTTAACAGTAATATATTTCTAATTGGAATATAACTTGAGTTGTCCTTAAATCACACTTTGACATATTTCACAAGTAAGAATACTTGTTAAACAATACTAAAATGCATATTAACAGGGTGTATTGCGTACACATGTAGCTGTAGAAACCTAAAAAAAGTATCATTATTTAATAAAAGTAAATTGCTTCTTATGCAGAGATGTTAATATAAATTTTGTTATTTGTTTCTTGTCATTTACTCTTTTTTTATAATGTTTGCGCAATGTTAGCTACAAAATAAACGAGACGGTAATATATTCGTGTACTGTTTTATTTACATAATTGATTATGATACTCGATTTAGTCCTCATTGTCGGTTTGCTTGGAAGATTACTAAACGGGTGCTAAAATAAGTTCGTGAGATCACCTACTTCTATAATTATAACATTGAGTGCACTTTCTGTAAACTGTAGTTGGACTTTAAGACGTCCCGTGGGTTGGACTGGTGTTGCGTATCTAGGTTCTTCCATGGCCTCAAGGTTTAGGTCGTGCATCATCACGGGAGTATCTGGTAGGCCAATACCGGGGGGTCGCTGAAAATTAAACCCATGAAACAGTCGTGCAAAGGAAAACATAACGATATTAAAATACATAAATATTTAATTCAATATTTTATAAAATTTTATAAACGATTAACATGAAATGCATTTAATTTGTTCAGTTTTATATTCCATTTCTTTATCATTTTAACCCCTCGAGTAAGATATTATTACAAGAAAACTGCAGAATACCATTAAAATACGCATGTAGAGCACACAAGAGTACTGGTTTATTTAGATAGAACATGAATTATAAAGTAGACAATTGTGTGCAGAACATTTAACAAATGCGCAAAGTAAAACTGAGACATTGTGGAAGCTTCAGAGCACATCAGTCGGTAAATGAAGATAAATGAACCATTTTGCAATTATAACATTCAGGGATATCCCTGTAATGGAATTTTTTCTCGAACGAACGAACACAAGCTTTTATCGCATTATGTGTGTGAAGACATATATTTCGATTAGAATAGTCAGAGCAAAGCTTGACAGAAATCATATCACACTCAATCAGGTATATACATGTAATTAAAAGGTATGTTCCCTCTTTAACGAATTTGTTCTGTAAAATAGTGTTTAAAACGGTATAGTAAGAGATAGCATATATCCTGATGAATACAAAAATACAATATTTGTCAAAGAATATTCTTTGACAATAATACTACGACATTAGGTTGCTGTTTTAATTCACTCACTATTTGTTGAAAACGTCATTAACTTTCAACGTTTCTGTGAAATTGTTATTGATAATTAATTTAAACGTATCATTTATGAGTCATGCATGCCTATAATTCATAGATTTTTTTAAAATTCATATTGCATTTAAGATAAATTTAATTTTCACCGTGCATTCGCACGGCGTCTATACATTTAATCTTTCATGGAAAGGTATATGAATGGCGCCATGTTGTCCTACAAGTGAATCTTGGTTATTATTTGATTTTGGTGAATTTCGTTATTAAATTGTATGTTAGTTTAAAATTATGCTAAATTATTACCTGTCGCTTGAAATTGTTAATGTTCCAGATGTTCCAGATGTGTATGCATGATTTGTTAACTTTTCTTTGCGGCCAAATACAATTCGTTAACGTCTTTAAATATGTTTAACAACAAGTTTGTTCGGGTTGTTGTAAGGCCACAATGTTCTATTTTAAAACAACAGCGACTATTGATGCGTTGCATCAGTGCTCTCTTGTTTTTAATTTATGTCAGTACTGAGATGTACAATTGGAAATGCTTACCAATTTTGGTTTCTTGCGTTGGTGCGGCGGTCCTGTTTGATTGCCTCCCGTTTGTTCGAGCGCATTCATAGAACTCACAACCAATGAAGAAAGTGTCAACCTCCGACCATCCGGTCTACAGCGACCTAAAATCCAAAAAATCATGGAATTTCTTTTGTATTTGCACATAATCAGTGACGCCATTTGAAAATTGTCTTGAAATATTCACATATTTTTTTCGAATATGCAACGTCATTAAAAAACTTAATGATTTCGTTATTAATTTAATCATTATTGAAAAGAACGGTGCTTCGTTCCTTTACATATTTGATGCATAATAATAACCTAAATTAACATAAATTATTCATCTCAATGTTTATAGATACAGAAGTCTATTTTCCAAATTGTCTCTGAAATGCACAAGTCGGATCATTTTGTTATTATTGGACGTCCATGTAGTATGCAGACAATCATATTTTACCGGTATGTATTAACAGATGCAGTTCCATGTAACGCGACAACCAAATCTTATCAGAATAATCTACAATTATATCAGTTTTATATCAAATGAAGTGTTCCAGATACCAGAAAAGGAGGGTCGACCATCTATTAGGCAGCGTTCCTTACTCAAACAAAAACAACAAGAATGTCTTTTTAGCAAATTGTCAACAATTTGTTTACGAAAAGTGCTGTAACTGGTTTTGCAATGACATTGCAGTGAAATAATGAAACAACGTATAAATTTCCGTCAAAAAAGCGAAAGTTGTAGTGTATAGGATTATTTTATCCTAAAACCTTTAATTTATTAATTGAACTGCATTTTCAGAAGAGATAACAAGACATTTACATTTGTCTTTGTTGTTTTCATGACGTCATATGCATCGAAATGTCAATTTTCGCAGATATTTTTCAGATATATATCCAAAAGATGATCTTGTATATTCTATCTTAAAATGACCTGGATAAAACTCACTGCAAAGAAACTTTTTCAAGATTAATGTTTTTCAATTATAATTTAGGATTAAATGCAATGAAGCATAAAAGATACACAAGAAATGATAAAATAAGAGGACAAATACAGATAAGCAGACTCCGGAACGTATCGTGAGCTCATTCATAAGTGTTTTCTTATCTTCGTCCACTTTCTTCCTTCATCATTTGATAGATATTGATTTTTTGTCTGTATTTAATTTGCGGTATAAATAAAATGTTCAAGAGTTGTGTTTCAAATGTTATCTCAGGTAATGTGACTCAAGAAAAACAATTAATTGCACGAAGTCGCTAATGAAATACGAAATCAGAAGGTACAAAATCAAAATTTCAAGTAGTCCATTGTTATCTAGAAACATTAAGGGACGATAGCACTGTAAATGTCACGTTAATATAATACTGACTGTTAGTTATTATTCTTAATATCCTTTTATAATAATATCTTCTGTCACCTTTTTCAAGTTTTTTACGTTATGCACATTGCATTGACTCCTTATTTTTAAGCAATGCCTAAATATAAAAATAGTTCTTTTAGAGATTTGAATATCATAAGGAACTAGTACGTAAAAAATCATAACAATAATAAATACCAATGTTATTAAAATATTGCTATGTTGATACAAGCGCAATCTATGTCGTTGCTTGCAGCCGTTTGTGATAGATGTGATTTGTGCACAATGTTCCTACTTTTGTCAGTTAAGCTCACTGCGAATGTTGCACACATTGTATCCTAGATCGCTTATTTTAAGCCAGTTTAGAAATCATGGTCTCAATGAAGACGAACATTTGACACAACTGATGGGTAAAAAGAAGCATATTCAATGCTAACATTGGGTCAGTGGCATTCAAAACAAAAAACAGGGGCTTTATAAGTAAAACAAATTACCTGTCGGTGGATGTTTTACTGTAATAAACAAAAATATAAAACATGTAATTGAACTAATTACAAAAAAAACAGTTGTTGGTTTTAAAAATAACCAAAGAAAATTTAAGAAAATATAATTAAGCATGCATTTATATATAACGTACATACTCAAATCACCGCAACCGAGTCTGTGAAGTTAAATTTAAAAATAAATGAAACAATTAAATAGAGAAATCCAGTTCGGGACCGTTTCAAACTAATAAGTGCAATGTGTATGACAAATATATACGATATAATATCAAGATTCAAAAGCTACAAAAATATATTATCGTGCATGTGCATCTAACTACTATTATGACAAAAAATAATTGTATTATTACTATAATTTAAACCTAAGGCAATAAATAGAGACATGTAAATAATGGGACCACAAGCTAATCAAAATAAATAAGTAACTAAAATAAAGATCATTCAACACATCTCTTCAGCAGAAAACACTGCTTCTAAGGAACATGAAAACTGAAAACACGGCTTAAATACAGACTGCTGCCTACTACTACACTTCGACCAATCTCTTTGGCATGTTTATCAGTCTGGAGTATAGGGTGTTTGAATATTATGTGCCGAATAAAGCTAACTTACCTTCAGGTATAAAGATAGCACTGGGCCGTCGTATTTCGGCAAGGGAGTGGCTACGTCTGTAAGGTTTAGGCTTCCGTCGCCCTTTTTCGTGTGTCTTTATGTCCTGCTCTTCAAGGCTGGATCGGCGATTTTCAGGATGGATTTCTTCCTCCACAGTATACATGTCATCATATTCCAGTGTTTCCGAGTCGGAGAAGTCTGGGAACAAACAACACTTCTCAAAATAAAGCGAGTGATTCGTTTTTGTTTCATTCTGCATATTAATAATCGTTTGGTTTTGTTGTCGTTGGTGGTGGTTTATTTTTTATTTTTGTTGCTGTTGTTTTCTTTATTTCTTGTATTTTGTAGTAACTAAGAATCCCGTTTACCTAAATGGCTTCACATAACTAAATATTGCTAGATGGTTAAGGTAATTTTCTATTACAATTCTCTTTATTGCCGACAAAAAATGTTATGTTTTCCTACATAATAGAAAATTGTACATTATTCTTCGAATCAAGTTACTATTTAAGAACGTCATTACCTTATTACCTAGTTTTATTTTACGTTATCGTATGGACTGTTTTATTTCTAGTTGATCCTTAGGAACTGCTGCCGAGCCATCTATCTTGTGTAAAATTAAAATTATGCCAAGACACAATTTTCTGAGTAAAGCCCATGGGTCGAAAGTCAATTGAGACGGCCTTGGTTGACAAGGATAGAACTACGCGTGATCGCGTGTGGGTTCCTTAAAGACCAGCACAATAGATTTACTAGCATGAATGCTAAGAATCAAGGCACGTACACCATCACTAGGCGAGTAAGATGGTTTTTGAGCAATATTGTACTGGCATTGTTGAATTAAAGGTGGTGTCCAACAGCTTGCCAATATCAAATTCATGTAACAACACCTTAACACTGCCTTGGGGCATACTTTCTGTATAGACTCGTACTTTAGCACAAGTAACGATGGTTTTGAACACTGTCTACATTGTGAGACTGTACAAATCGCAACAAAACCACTTTGAAGTTCAATCATTCCAAATATATACATAATGATATCTGCTTAAAATAGATACCGACGTCAGATTGGATTACCCGAATGACGATATAACGTAATCTTAAAAGCAAGTTGTCAAGTGGATTTCCAAGTTAAAACTAGCTATCTCTGCAGCGTAGCTCAGATAGGAAATAGCTGTTTGCAATGAGAAATGGGGATTTATGTTTCACTGTTCACACTGATATAGGGCACCAATGAGCGGCATTTTGCAAGATCTTTCCAGGTAAAAATGAGTTATTTGGTTATTTGAGAAAAAATAGTTTGGTCCAAACAGTCGGATACCACCCTTAAGCCAAAAAAGCGTAGTGTTAAAACTATCATGTAGGAAAGATGTAATATTGTGTGTATTTCTTGACCGTTCCTAATAATTCTTGTATTTGATGATTCAACCTAAATAAGGAAAAGCTTACTGACAACATTTTAAATATTTAATATTTTAAAATTAGATATTTTCCTTTGGATAGCATGTGTGTTATATCAATGTTTTCACTTCCTGTCGCTTAATAGATAATTTAAGAATACATAGATTAATAAATAAGGAAATATGTAAGTTATAAGAGTTTACAAAAATTAATCTCAAATTATTAATCTAATTAAGATTCTATGTAAAATTACAGACCTGCTAAAAGTTCATCGGTGTCATCGTATCGCCCTGAGCTGGCATTAGAGCCTTTGCGACTGCTGCGACTACTTGCCGAGCTACGTCTAGAAGTGCAATCGGACAGTAACGAAGTTCTACGACTACATACGCTGCTGCCCGAACCTCGCCGATCGTTTGAAACCAGCGATGTGCGTCTGCTGCTTAAGCTACTTCCAGAGCCCCTGCGGTCACTTCCGTTAGAGGCAATCGATGTTCGTCTGCTGCTAAGACTATCGGCACTACAGCGCCGCAAATAGTCAGAGGCGTATGACTGTCGTCTGCTCCCGTAATCGACAAAAATCTGAGGCACAACGAATTTGGTTTGTTCCTGTTTCTTGTTAACCATCGGGCCCATGACTAGACTACGTTTGTCTTCGGCTTTTTCCTTCTTCCGCACACCAGCTGGAATAAAAACAAAAAAGAATATGATGAACTTCCTCTGCTATCGTTTATTAACCTAAATCAGATTTATACACTCAACAATAAACCGTCTTAACAAACTGTGTGCAAATTAAAAACGTAACATTTTTTCCATACCTAAAGATATTTAATGATTTCACACATAAAACATTGTAGCATGCATCGTTAATGGAGATCAGTGCAGTGGAAAACATATATGCACAAACATTTAGAATTAAAAACATGTTTCAAAATAATGAGATAGTTTTACTTACTATAGGGAACCTTGCTAAAAATATAAAAACAACTACAAACGTGCGAAAGAAAGACAATGTGCATTGACTGCTTAATGCATGAATTTCGTTGATTTATGCCTTATGTATTTTAGCACAATTTCATGAGGCTTTGCGAATGTTTAATGACTTTTATCAATCTTATTGCACAATTAAGTACGATTATAGTACTATTCGAACTATCTTGATCATTGCACTAACATTTGTGCCACGTATTCGTTGTATGTTGAACATACTCTTGATGGTGTAAATGAATTCAGTAATTACATAGCATTAAGAACTGGAAGTAGCTGTAGACATGCTTTAGTGTTGCGTTTATGCAGTGCCATTGTTTCGTCACCAATCAATGGATATCTCTTGATAAAAGAGCAACCACGATGAATATGGTAAAGACATTACCGTACATTAATCATTTTAATGCCCCAAGGCGAACAGTAGTCCGCCGACATGAGCCGTCACAGGAGCGCTATTGTCAGCCAACAGCTAATTAATTACATTGTCTGACCAGCCATATTTTTGATTGACCTCTACCTAACGTGGTTCTAAAAGCTGCAGGAAAGGTTGGTGTAACTTTAGCAGTAACATTTCATGTGCTTTACAAGGCTGGATAGTCGGAGTGCTGCAATGTGTAAGAAGGTGTTTTCCGGCTTTTTATTGTGAAAGGTTGCTAATAGAGTTGCTGCAAATATATTAATATTGCCTGCTTACATACTCTATTTGTTATATATATATATTATATATATATATATATAGAGAGAGAGAGAGAGAGAGAGAGAGAGAGAGAGAGAGAGAGAGAGAGAGAGAGAGAGAGAGAGAGAGAGAGAGAGAGAGAGAGAGAGAGAGAGAGAGAGAGAGAGAGAGTATGTAAGCAGGCAATAAGTTTTTTAAAGGGGGATTATACACTGGGGATTAAGCTTATCATTGAGTAGCCTTCTTCGTCGACACTCGTTTGTTGTACTGACAGTCTAACACAATTGTTTATGTACAAGGGAATGATAACTCTTAATGTGAGTTTCATCATTTAATTTCATCTAAATTAAATACCAATACTTTTTAAAGAAATTAGTCTTCTTCCGGTTTTGCCATATCCTCTAGTTTATAAGCATACACAATTTTAACAAAAATGAGCAGTTGAGATGATTTTTGTATTATCGTTACTATTCCCTAAAAAGAACACTGTAATGTTCCGAGCTAGTTTTCCATTCGATGTCAATGTTTCCCAATTTGCCTATGCATATATCAGAACGACATCCTTGCTATAACCCCATAAAATGCTTCCCAGCGCGGTGTGTTTTACTTAATTAAAGAACTTACAAAACCACGCTATATTTATTGCCCTCGTGTTTACGGAAAAGAGAATCTTTTGAGGAAATCAGAAGCTTTAAGTGCTAACGTGTGTCATCATGCACATAATCGCTACGTACACCCAAGAGTGTAACAGACTGTCAACTGTCGTATTTTAACCTATTATTTTATGCCCTGCAGAAAATATATCCTTAAGAAAATATATTTACATGCTATTTGCGCTTAAACAATATTGTGTCGTTTGGTGTGTGATATAAAGGTTATATTACGCACTCAGTTTGAGTTAAGGTCTGTACATTTGCAATTTGTCAATAAATTGTCTAAAATTCTGTTTATTTGGAAACAGTTTTTTCTTTCATTGTGTTAATGATGATACTTTTAAACAGACAAAAGACTGATATAATTAAGTTTTTTTTAATTCATGCATTTCTTGTCATCCCTAAGTGAAGATCAGATATTACAGTACACGTTAAAATGATTTCTTTGTTAATTTATAAATAAAAACTTGCAAAAGTCATAATCTTACAGATATGAATGACAGCTTTCCTTAAAGCATCAACTGGCAATATATAACCCGTAAGTATGATTATATAACTAAACAAGCCAAGGCCATGTTGCTGAGTTTCCAGACGACATTCCGGTCTATACATTCCGTCTATTCTGCCAAACAAAAGCCATGGCGGCCATTTAAAAAGCAATATCTATTGTTAACAAGTACGGCATATCAGGTTTTTCTCGTACACACACCCCTCTCGAGGGATTTATTATAGCCGTAAAACCGCAATTTCACTGTGTTCGCAGCGCTTGTAATTTCCGGTGCCTATACTAAAGCGACATAGCTATAGCCCGCAGGCCTATCCTTATACCTGGTAACAAATAACAATGTCATTACGGAAAAGAAGAAATATGAAGAAGAATAACGGTAAATTAAAGAATATATATGAAACATCTTGGTATGCAATTCCATGTTGTCGTTAGTAAGGGTTTGGGTACAAAATAATGGCAGGACAAGCCAGTTTCTATCAAACACACCCTTTCATTTCTGCAATTTACAAAGTAGAGACCCGATAAAAGAAATGCAATAAAAGTAGAAAAATGCTTGCAGTGAAATTCTAAGCTTTTAAAGTAATATATGGTGTATAATACTGTGATATGGCATCATAAATATTATTTACATTTAAAGTTTCAATAGCAGGCGAACTGGTTTCCTATCTTTGTTAAAGTGTTGTTGTTGTTGTTGTTGTTGTTGTTGTTGTTGTTGTTGTTGTTTGGGGGTATGGCGAAGTCGAGATAATTCTTTACTGTGTTATTAACGCCTTAGAAAATATGTTGTATTAGACTAGGTAACATGAGATATAATTGTATCCAAGAAAATATATACGATGGAGAAGAACAGGAAGATACACAAACTAAAGTTCGTTAATAAGCAATCTGTCGTTGGTCGTTGGTTAGTTAATTAACACTATGATTTGACAAATTTAAGTTTTAATAGTTCATTAAGATAATAAGTAAAACGATAAGTAAAATACAAAATTCATCAGCACACTCTGATACTCATGAATGTATTTCGTAAGAAATCTTTCAATAGATAAATAAGAAAAGGTCCAATTAAAAATTTTAACAGATATTTAAATTCTATCTACCAGTAGACAAAGGCAAACAAGGTAAATGTAAATATGACAAAAACACAGAGACGAGACATAACACACATAAAGAAAAACCATCAGTTACCGCCTTGGAACGGTCAATCGGCAAAAGGGCCGACTGGGGTGCTTAAACCTGGTTTGTGGAGCGCTCCAATCTCGCACTTCCCCTGAAGGTTTTTCTATCTAACAAACATTGTAAATAACAATAATCGCCAGTACTGCATTTACATAAGTATACTAATTATATATATATATATATATATATATATATATATATATATATATATATATATATATATATATATTATAAGTCCAACTGATATGGACTTGCCAAAATCTTAAGTATTTATCAATGTTTAGTTAGAATACTTATACTATGTTGCAATGTAACCAGATAGTACCGTTTTGATTGGATACAGCGTATTTATTAAACAAAAACATAAGATTTTTGCTCGCTTTAGTTTTTTATAGAAGTAAATATAGCCAGCGCAGATTAAGATGAATATCAACGATTTATTTAATCTTTATTCGCAATTATCTTTTACCATAAGGATGTAAATAACGATCATATACATTTACATAATATTACGAAAACTACGACTGTTCATGCAAAACCTTTGCTTCATTAATGAAATTTCATATCATGTTTACTGCTGTTTGTGTTTAGGATTGGTGAGAATAAGAATAAACACCTCATGAAGAATGGCGTGCTTGATTTGCAGCCAGATACAATCACACCAACATGTAAATACACCCGTTTTCTCACTTAATTTCGATTGTATCTACTAGAATCTAGATCTAACAATCTAACGCTGGGATATTAACTATTCTTACCAAGTTAATAGAAAAGCAATAAATCAATGCGACTACTCTTATAAGAGAAACTACGGTTCTTAAAAAACGCATGTTTTTTAAAGCTTTATGTATATGTCAGACAAACATATTTTATGCAAACAGACAATAAATACAAAATATATAACAGAGCGACGTCAAGATGTCAGTTGTTTAAAGATTAATAATTATAATTAAGTATAATCGAAAAAATAAAGTTTTGTTTCCGATTGTTGTCACTAATGTTGTATTAGTGTCACTGTTTAAAAAACTTACTCATATGACTGAACAGTCTGCAGTAAAAGAAGATTGTTTGACACATGCATTTTGTTTATCAAAGTGTTGCACATTATATCACTTTGTCGCAAAGTGTCTAGTTGATTATCAAGCATGTGACCAGTATAGACAATGCAGATAAGGCTACAAAATATATAAGTTTCGATTAAATGCACTGATACCTTAAAACAAAACAAATTGTATACAGACGGTTTAAAAATCATAATCCTGCACATAGGTTAAACAAGATTCCTGATGGTAATGTTCAGATTTGCCGAACTAAATACATTATGCAAAAATGTTATAAAGACAATAAATCTTAAGAATAGCTTTACTTACAACAAAAATCGTTGCTTAAAAGTTCTGGTAATCTTGTTCTGAGATTCGAACAATTTCCGTCGTACAAAGGATTGTTACATTTCCATTTAGTCTAATACCAGACAACTATAAGTATATGTGAGAGATTATCATCTGTTTTGGGTGGAAATTTGGATGAATTATAGTAAAACCATATGATATATAATGTCAATCAGATGATTTACGGTTGCTTCATTTGTCATTTTATTGAATGTTTGATTGTTCTTACAGCCGTGATTTATAAAATGTATGTATCAATTTGCTGGGTGCAATAATAACTGCATTTAGCCTGACCATCTCTATGTGAATCGTTATGCAGAAAGTTTGTTTTAGCAAATTTACGTTACAAAATATTGCTGAGGCCGCCAACACGTTTGTATTACTTGCATTTGCACTATATATATTTTGCAATGTAGCGATGAAAACCATTGAGGTATAATCTCTTTCTTGGCTGCCATTATAAAAATTGAATGATGGAAATCCAAAATTTAAATCCACGTTTCGCCCACTATTGATTTCTTCTAATAAATGTTTTCTTGGAATTATTCAGCAGAATTGTCTGCAAAATTATCATATTTTGAATTATCTTAAAAATATTATTTTAAAATAAGAGAACTGTTTTGTCGAAAAGTATTTACATAAACTAGCAAGTCTTATTTGGACATCGGTTTATTGTTTTAGAAAGTATTCATGTGTAATATATGTTTTGTTTTTGCTTTTGAGAACCAACTTCAAGCTGTTTGGTCATTTTTGGAGGGCATAAGAATTTCTCACTTCAGCCATGTTGACCTCGACATAGGTGTTGTGTATAGGGAATTTGACATTACAGTCAATACATTCTCTTGTGTGTGCTTAGCAAAGATGTTATAGTGAAGTTTTGTCATAAATATTTGTCTCGAAAATGCGAAAATGACTAATTAAATTTTAAAATTGAATTGCCTGTACTAACGCGATTGAAACGCTTCTATTTACAGGTCTGAATGTAAATAGCACAGTGATCAGAAAACACCCATTCAAGCCAAAGACTTAAGACTTATAACATTTATAATGCCTTTATGGTTTATTTAAACTAATCATTTGGATTTATGGGCTAATAACGATGTTATTTTAGACATATTTTGATAATAATGTCTTTGTCTTGGTTCACCTATTTTACTTCCATTGTAATTTTTCATGAACAGTATAGACGGAGAATACATTATATTTTTTAAATGTTTTTTCTTTAAATATGATATGTCAATAGGTCTGGAGGATTAAGCCACGTGTGCCGTGTAAATCGCACACAAATGATATCATTTGTTAAATTTGAGGAAGTATAATGTTGAATATCTATGTATAAAGTTGTACATTAAATGTCATCATTTCACTGCTCTGTTTCGGAAAATATCAATTTTCACGACAAAGTCACTATCAAATACATAAATCAATATTTTTTTTTTAAATTAAGGGCATTGAGAATTGAATTGTGACCTTATCCGGTCATTGCTATGTGATAAAAGTGGGGTTGGAAGGTTATGGGTTGCGGAAGGCAGTGGGGTTGGAAGGTTATGGGTTGCAGAAGGCAGTGGGGTTGGAAGGTTATGGGTTGGGGAAGGCAGTGGGGTTGGAAGGTTATGGGTTGCGGAAGGCAATGGGGTTGGAAGGTTATGGGTTGCTGAAGGCAGTAAAGTTGGAAGGTTATGTGTTGCGGAAGGCAGTGGGGTTGGTGGGTTATGGGTTGCGGAAGGCAGTGGGTTTGGAAGGTTATGTGTTGCGGAAGGCGTGGGATTGGAAGGTTATGGGTTGCGAAAGGCAGTGGGTTTGGAAGGTCATGGGTTGCGGAAGGCAGTGGGGTTGGTGGGTTATGGGTTGCGGAAGGCAGTGGGGTTGGTGGGTTATGGGTTGCGGAAGGCAATGGGGTTGGAAGGTTATGGGTTGCTGAAGGCAGTGATGTTGGAAGGTTATGTGTTGCGGAAGGCAGTGGGGTTGGTGGGTTATGGGTTGCGGAAGGCAGTGGGTTTGGAAGGTTATGGGTTGCGGAAGGCAGTGGGGTTGGTGGGTTATGGGTTGTGGAAGGTAGTGGGTTTGGTGGGTTATGGGTTGCGGAAGGCAGTGGGGTTGGTGGGTTATGGGTTGCGGAAGGCAATGGGATTGGAAGGTTATGGGTTGCTGAAGGCAGTGATGTTGGAAGGTTATGTGTTGCGGAAGGCAGTGGGGTTAGTGGGTTATGGGTTGCGGAAGGCAGTGGGTTTGGAAGGTTATGGGTTGCGGAAGGCAGTGGGGTTGGAAGGTTATGGGTTGTGGAAGGCAGTGGGTTTGGAAGGTTATGGGTTGCGGAAGGCAGTGGGGTTGGTGGGTTATGGGTTGCGGAAGGCCGTGGGGTTGGAAGGTTATGGGTTGCGGAAGGCAGTGAGGTTTAAAGGTTATGGGTTGCGGAAGGCAGTGGGTTAGGAAGGTTATGGGTTGCGGAAGGCAGTGGGGTTGGAAGGTTATGGGTTGCGAAAGGCAGTGGGGTTGGAAGGTTATGGGTTGCGGAAGGCAGTGGGGTTGGTGGGTCTAGCCGGTTGGACACAGTCTCAGGTTACAGTTATATCAAGAAAGTTGGGGTGTGAGTAAAGCGTTATTAGCCAATGGCAATGCAATTAACCCATGTGCCTAAAATGTAACTTATTGTTTTACGACCTCTTCCTCCATGACTAATTCTGTATATAATATACTAATCAAGTGTCCAGGAGGATATTATATTTGTATAGACCATTAGACAGTCATTTACAATACATTAAAAAATAAAAGTATATATGGTTAAAACATTTACACATGTATATCATCAACTCATTCCATTCTTCAGAAATATATGATGCACTCAACGTAACACGGTACTGAACAACTTGTTTCATTGCAAACGTTAACGATTTTTTATGAACCATGTCTCATATTTATTTTCCTGAATGTCTCTGTGATGTGATTTTCCATTTTAGATTAAAATAATGACCATCAGACAATTACAATTTAAGATAATAAAACAAACCGGTTTAGTTTTGCGCAGCGATGAAAAGGGCTAGTGTGGATAGTTTTGTTGATATTCGTCATTTTGTCTGTTAAAGGGCGTTGCTTTAAATTTTATTTTATATGCAATTAACTGCAGAAATATGATTTAATGTTTGTAACTATACTCAAGGACAGTATTTGTTTAAAATGTACACACATGTAAAACAGATTACATAACTTTTCTTCATGATGTTTTGCAATAGAAAATACGCTTATACTTATATCTCGCACTGCACCTTTATTCCCATTACTCGATAAAACAATTGTATAATTTTGCTTTTATTTTAATTTGGACATTTCGTATTACAACATTTAAATATATTTTCAACCATTTGCTATAATGTTATGTGTACAGTGGTATGAAAGAGGAGTGTATTTCGTTATCCGACACTAAGATAAAATATATAAAATGCAACAAGGTATTATTTACATTGAGTATATGCGAAAAATTTATGTTACACAAAAACATGTTTCGGCGATGACTTTATAGTTTCGTCATTATAAGACTCATGAATATCACATGAAGACAACACGCTCGTCTAGATAAATAAATACTTATTTACCAAACAAATAATGAATCTGTCACATAATTTACAAGTTTGCAGTGTTATTCCTTTTAAGAGGATATAATAAATATAAAAGCGAGACAATTTGCTAGCCGCTTAACAATTCCAAAAACACACAAATTAACATAAATTTAAAATTTATATCAAATTAACGATGTTTTATATATTTACTTGTATCTGATAAAGAAGAATTCTAATTTTAAATTTCTCTTCATTCATAATTAACAATCATCATCAAATAAGGCACCATAAGAGCATGTATGACTAAATGTGTTTTATAAAAGAAGCTTCTTTGGGTTATTACACAAAAATCGAATAACAAAATAAAGTAATCTTAGAGCAGAATTAGAGATATCTTAAACAAGCGACAATAACAGATCGTGAAACACTAGAATTATTAGTGCATAAACAATAAATTGCAAATATATGTCATTTAATCATTTTACATTATTTCAAATTCACTACAATATTTAAACATTTTTACATGTAAAGCCTAATATGAATAAACTGCAACGTAGTAGTAGTAGTAGTAGTAGTAGTAGTAGTAGTAGTAGTAGTAGTAGTAGTAGTAGTAGTAGTAGTAGTAGTAGTAGTAGTAGTAGTAGTAGTAGTAGTAGTAGTAGTAGTAGTAGTAGTAGTAGTAGTAGTAGTAGTAGTAGTAGTAGTAATTAGTAAACTTTGCTGCATTTAACTTATTGTGTAAATATTATTGTCCTGTTGAAGTAAGTGCTAACTTCTGTTTTTTGTTACGAAGAGTTTATTAGTAGCATCACGTCTAATAATGGCCCAGTCTCTAACCCGCCGTGGATTGTAGCAGTCCAACGCCTTTGTCACCAGTCTGGCATTCTGATAAATCTATTATTCTAACTCTTCGCAAGCTGTTTCAGCTGTAATATTTTCTGGAGGAAGAAATATGCCAGTTGAAGAGAAAATCCTAGGCAACCTGTCTAAAGAGATTAAATGTAGAAAAATTGAAGCAACTAGAAATAATTAATTCTTCTTTTCACAAAAGAATTTTTAAACAATTTTTAACAATAAGTCATTAATCAGACGGGAAACTTTACATGATCCCAAGCTAGCGATTGCACGAGACATATAGAACCTCTCCATAAGTACTTATTTTGTATTTTAAATGAGTAATATATAAATTGCGAAACAGTGACAAGGTTTGATGCTTAATGGAAGATATTATTAGAAAATCGTAATTTTAAACATGCGAATTGTCCATACCATTTCATGCATGTTAGGATGGTTGTCATGTACTAGTCTATTTTCTATCAGATAAATGTGCTGAACGATTACACAGTGAGCTTACTTTTTATTTCCTATATATACTCTTTTTGCAGTAAGGATTGTGGCGCGGAGAGCAGAGCGGAGCATGTGAGCCAATGTCCCTAAGTACCTAATGAGATAGAAGTGTCCATTTAACAGCATGGGGAAGTATATTCTTGTACATATTCATCCACAGATTGCAAACTGCTTATTAAACTCTAACACATATTTCATCTTTAACACTAAGTCTGCACGTACTTCAATGGTAAGATGCTGAAATGTATGTTTTCATTAACTTTCATTATATTTGTTTGCACTATGACTTGTTCCAACTTTTTTTCTTTCTTGAGCAGTTCGATTTTGTGACATGATTTCATTGTCAAAAAGTGGATGCTTCTTCGACGACACTTTTTGGGGAGAAGCCTCTATACTCTTTTTTCTTGCGGTGACTATGCTTTTGGGTAATATTATATTTTGGTTTCATAAATCTATAATTGTATTGCAACAAGAAAGCGGACGATTAAAGTCGGCTTGTACTATCTTTATATGCAAAAAGCATCATGCAGGGCTTGGTGCGTTTAATATATTTTGAAAAAGATTACTTTTCATTTTTGTCCTCATCCAAATAAATCTTAGTCCCGCATTTAGACTGTCAACAGTTTACTGATATAGTTATTTGATGAGATAGTAAATATATTTTATACAGTTCTTTTTTTAGGTTTATATTTACAGAAAATCGGCAACTTAAATGCTAAAAAGTAGATTCTTTTACTTGCCCTTAGCACCACTGACTCAAAGAAATCAGGGTCGTATATTTATCTTTACCAAAAATCCCTACCAGAGGTTTGATGATTGTGGATCTACAAGGAAATAAAAAGCTCTTCCAACCAACTGACGGACATCAGCAAAAAATAGACCCAATTTTCCTTGAAGGTGGTATAATTAAGCAATCCGCATTCTGTCTGCGCTGCAGCAAGTTATTCGCCAGTATCATCACCGTTGGGGATTTTTCATCTTTAATTCTACTTTTATGTATGTTAATTTAGCCCAGGGGCACTAAAGGCAATAATTAGTCAATTTGAAAGAAAGCACCGGATTTTGCGCATTGGCATTGGATATTACGAAGTAAGTATTGTTGCTGCTGTTGCGGAAGAATCCCAGACATTGTTATTTGTAACATTATAAAGGGATATATACAGTTTAAATGATAACTGAAATGCATTATATTGTACGCAACGATATGAATCGAGAAAGACGACTGTTTGTACTACACTTAAGCATTACTAAATGTCATAAAAATCTCTCCGTTAATAACAATATATAAGATAAAGTCCTATGAGCATTACAACATAATCAGAAATACGAAAAGACACAGGACCAAGGTATTGGACGCCAAATCTAAAATGAGAACAAATCTGTGATGAGTCATTTAACAATAAGAGCCTCTTGGAAAGGTAAGTCGGCAATATGGACCGACTGGGGTGCCGTCTTATATATATATACGTATGTATATAATTATTATGTATATACCTCAAAAGAAAAAGAGTGAAATACTATAAATCAATAATAATTTATAGGAATATGTCTTTTTCTTTAAATATTTATTATTTTGTTAAGTCTTTACATTCACTAAATTAACAGTTCCACATTATCACAGTTTGGTTTGACTGTTGCTTGAGCTAGTTCAGGTTACTGCTAACGTTTGCTGATATTCATGTGTCATGTAACGCATTTTCGTTATTAAACTCTTGGTCAGAGAATTATTAACAAGCTGGGAGGTGAAAAGGATGCATAAGCGAATCGGCACTGGTGTTATAATTATAAGACTAGTCTGCTGTAACCACGTTCATTCCTTTTTGTTAATAGCGGAAGAACAGGAATATTTCAAAAATATTTATTCAATATTCAATATGGTTGTCTTCATTATTTATCATAGTTACATGTATGTCGGAATAAACATTAACATACTTATATTTGGTGCAACTGATTACCAATTAAAAATATTGTTTTGTGTCTTAAAATGTTATGTAGTATTTTTAACTACAACGTCTTTCAACTAATGTATAGTATGGCTTTTTTGGCAAATGACTTAGTCGTATATCGATATGAGTATGTTTTAGGTAAAAAAGTAGAGACATTCAGAAGAATTTAAATCTGTTTGTATAAAAAGTAGTATGTCCAGGTACAAACGTATAATACCAGTTTACTTGACTGGTTTAAGCAGAAATAGAAATAAACTTTAATCTTTTTAATCAGAATTATTAGGCTTCATATTCTTTTAACCAGCTACCGAACTGAAAGTTACATATTAACAGCTGTTTCATCTTCAATAATTCTAACATTAACAAATTTCAAATAACAAAGGTCATGCCATTTTTAAGTCAAATTTTTGGTCGGCGTCTGAGGCCGATACGTTGCCTTATACATTTGTATTTGTCGATTGAAGAGTTTTCTAGTCAGACATGATGTATACTATGCCTTTTAGCAATAAACCACGTAATAAAGACCTTGTATCACCGTCTGGGTAATTAGTTGTTTCTGCTTCTTCTAAAAAAGACAAAGCGTGTGTGTGTTCGAACGTAAAGTCCTGAGAAGCATTAAGAAAATCGGAACTCCTCGGGTAATTCCATCCTTAGGACAATCATCCCTTGGATGTATGGGGTGCAAAGCTACTGACGGAATCACGATCGGTTTGTTTGCCGGAAGAAGAATACGCTTAACTTTCATTAATCAATTGTTAATACGTGTTAGATACACAACTGTTATTGTTATTGTGTTTTAATAGAGATAACAAGACATTCATCTTTGTTGTTTTGATGACGTCATAGGCACCGACATGTTTATTATCGCTGGCTTTTCCCGTCATGCAGCCGAGAGATGATTCGTTAATTATCCGAGGCTTTCCGATTAGCATTAAGCATGACAGTGACTTTCTGCAGTGATGTATAATTCAGACTCGAATTATCATGTGTTTGATTAATGTTGTCCTTTCTGTTTATGCCTTTCATTACGCATTCGTATGAAGAGGTCGTATATAGCAGAGCCGATCTATTAAAAGTACGAGATAAGTTATCATAATTTGCATTTCGCAAAGAAAGTCAATAAGCTGTACAAGAATCATTTAGACATATTAAAATATTAATGACAATACACCTTTAGCCGTTATAGGTAATGGTGTTCTTTTCCTAAAGTATTCATTGTAACTATGTTCTACAAGCCTTTATTAAGACAATGACTTGCCTACTACTGATTTTGATATAGTAAGATGTTCACAATTAATTACAAGGCAAGATCATAAAAATAAAATCACCATCATTTAATTAAAACAACTACGATGATGATGTTTATTAGATTTGCGTACTTAAATACCCCCGACTATGTGAGGTATGTTAAAATACAAAATAACAAACATCAAACGTGTCGCTAAGGTAGAGAATACGCCAACTTTTTACCCAGTAAACTTGCTAAAATAACCTCAGAATATGAATTTTTTTTCTGAATATATATATTGAATTCGCTTAAAAGATGACAAAGGTTTGCCGTATAGCAATACCACTTGTTCATGGCAAATGATAATTCTATATATCGGTACTTCTTATATTATACTGATCATGATAAAAATAAACAGACCTGACAGCAGAAAAACACAATATTTGCTTTCTCTTGCTTTGTATGAAACGACATTGGTCACCATAGCCAGCAAACTGACGTCTGAACATTACTTATATAGAATGACTGCGGACAAATATCTGAATAATACACCAATTATAATGGTATTTGCATGAATTGTGTTTACATTAGCACGGACAAAGCCATAAACATGATCATGATATTATATCATAAATATAAACAAGAATAATTATCAAGCCAAACATAGTGATAATTTCTCATTTATCGTTATGAATAAGTTCTTATCTGGAAGCTTTATATGCGTCTACCCAATGACCATCTAATCTAACACGAACCGTATTAATTGTCATATACTGGCAATCAATAGGTTTCTAAGAGAAGCCACGTGATTCGTTTTATTACTTCTATTAACCACATAGCGCGATTGATTTTAATACAACATATATGTCTATATCATAAAATGAGCTTGATAGAAGATTTTATGAGGATCGCCTTATGGAGTTGTTGATTGAATGTCGTAAATTGCTTTCATAAAAACAACAATGACAGAGACACTGTAGGCTAGCACAACCTGCAACATTACACGAGCGACTATCTCCCGGGAGAAAGAAATAATGACGAGTCTTATGCTACAGAAAGCAATAACAAGTGCGGTATCGTTTTAATTACTGTCTTAGTTATACAATAGTGATTGATTGAAAGATTGTACTGCAGCAAATATTGGTTTCACAAATTAAACATTCCTTCTGATTTGTTCATATAGGGTTGTTAATGTCTGCTTTTTATAAATACGTTCATCCTCAAGGCATTGGTAGCACAATAAAACAAAAGGTCATAAAATTACGTAGCTGGATTTAAACCCATGCCGCGACATGAAAAAAGATACAGCCTGATATAGCCTGGTATTGCTACAGATCTTATGATAAACAGCTTATTTGTCTAAAAGGATAGTGCTACTAATGATGTGTCCTATGTTAAGATAAGTGTTTTGGTAAACCATGGTATCTCGATATTTGCGGTACAACTTCTGATTCAATATAACACCGACTCTGTTTTTCGCTGGAGATTCAACTGACATAACAAACAACAAATGTGTATCTAAGAAAACATATTATTTAAAAGCTTTCTTACAAACGTACGCAACTTAGGTTGTTTGCCTAACTATAAATGAGTGTACAAATATCAGACGTATTTATGTTGTCTTAAACATTTGTCAAGACTGATTATAGGAGTAGTAGATGAATAAACATTGTTCACGTCTATTTTAAAATGTTAGCTTGCCAATCGATGCTATATTAACCATGATTACCCATGTGTTATAAACCTTGGTGTAATCTGCAATTCAATAGTGACAGTAATGCCGACATTGTAGTCAAATGAGTAGAGATGTATTTATGTTTTGGAACAGCTACACAGACGATTAGATAGTGAAATATCATTTACTTGAATCAGAGTTCAAAGAAAATTAAAAGTAGCATTTTTACGTTTAGATGGAAATGACTTAAACGCTAAATGTCCGTAATTTGTTACATGCAGGTGGATTCTTTTGCGGATCGAAATACTTCACAAGAAAGTGTGTTAGATGATTTGACAACGTGTACATGTGAAAGGTATTGAAGGACATATCTTGAAAAGCCAAAGCACAAGATAATGATATTTATATGCTATTCAAATTTAAAATTGACAAAACATTGAGGCTCATACAGCATTAAAAGCAAACCCAACTCGGCCGAGTTAGAACCGTCAATGGCTTAGGTAAAAAAAAAAACATCTACAAACACATATTCAAGATTGACTAATTAAATTTAATGATATATTACCCCTAGTACTGTCCTCTTCAGAGAAAGACAATCAGCCAAACCTATAATTTAATTTGCCTAAACCAGTTTTTTTTTAATAAACATACCAATGCATGCTGAGCGGAAGCTGCTCTAATCGGTGTTTCAACATTGCAAAAATTAATTTTATGAAAGTGCTTAATTACGAAAGTATTGACAATAACACGACTAGGATTCGCGTGAAATGTGCCTGCAGTCTAAAGATAAATCATACGCTAACGTATACGTTAGTTCAAGTGTGAACAGTAAATTATACATTACAACCGATAGTTATACGTTTGAATGATCCGCGCTCTTCAATAAACGTTTCACTACTTTTCTCTTCTTTGTAATGTTTGGGCAATAAATTGTTGGTATATTAAAATTATATATATATATAATATTTATAAAAACTAGATAATATACATATAAAACTGTCAATTTTGTTTCTCGATAACTGAATTAGACTAAGTTGAATGAAACAGCAATTATGCATATGACGGAATGTTTTAAACGTTGCTTTTTAATGTAAAACAGAAGGCATGATGGCTTATCGATATCTTGCACGGTGTAAAAGTAACAACGTATACAGAATCCGCAATCACAATAACGTCTAGAATTTGCCAAATCGATATAACACTGTTTATACGTTATCAAATCACGCGCTCGGCGAGAGCGAGATTTGTCAGGTCAGAGTCAGGTCAGAGGGATAAATGTTAGTTCACTTTAAGCGTTAATAAAATAAAAGCACTTATTTTATGATATAATGAAACCAGTTTTCTTTAATATGTTCATGTTACTTTCAAATACGACTGCATCCTATAGCACTGGGCAATGTATTTTGTTCGTATTAGCATAATTTTTAACTAGAGTTTGTTAACATTTACCTAATAATTTAGAACTGTATTTCCCTTCCTAGGCATTGTGCTCCTTTAAATGCTACTAAATTAAATCGAATGTATATATAATAGATATTCCCCGTAAGTTTATTAATAAAAGCCTGTTATAACTTACGAACGCTTTTATCGAATAGTAACAACTTATAAAGCAACACATTTCCCTCAGAAGTGTCAGTGTTAATAGTGTTAATATTGAAAGGAGAATCTAATAAGAATATATGACAAAGTCCTATGAGCATTGCAACATATACCAGACCCAAGGCACAGGACAAAAGTATTCACATGCAAGCCAAATGTAAAAGTAAGAACAAATCTGTGATGCGTCATTTAACGAAAAGAGCACTGAAAGTATGTTCTTTCTTGCAAATCACATTGTATAGTAAGACTTATTACCTAAAATGATAGCTAGCAACTCAACTTTAACTCAGCACCATATGACATCGTCTTTTATTGCCCAGAGGCGTGAAGTATAACTGCAGGGACCCATAAAATGAGAAGGGAGATACTGGTTATTTATCAGGATGGAACAAATTGTGAACGCAAATTTCAACACAATCAGAACTTTCTCATAATACACTTACGTTGCAAACTTTAATACCTTGTCGGAACCTTTTGAATTCAACATTTTCGTAAAAAAACTTTATTCATCTAAACAAAATATGCTTAACAGATAAAACGAATAATAGCACTGTCCACTGTGGAAAATGAGGCATATGCTTTTAATTTACGAACACACCACTTACATTTTTTTAATAAAGGCACGACAGACTTGCTTCAAGAAACACAAAAGTAAATTACGGTATATTAAAATGTTGCATTTAAATTGGTTTCGGAAATACTTATTATTATATTTTTATTTATAGGAAATACTATTTTCTACTAGGAATAAGTTAATTACGTACCTGTTCTATTAAAATAAAAAATCATATGTTCTTACTAAGAACATATGTATCCTTAAGGCTTTTAACATCTGAGCTTTTGTGTAAGTAACACGCACTTTGATATATGCAGTAACAACATATGGTATATGTTAAGATGATTTGAGTATATCCAGAACATATGTCCTTTTTATGTTTATTTTGTTTTGTAATTAAATTTAAATCAAATGCATTTAAAAGCTTAACTTATTTTTTAAAATGTTTCAAATTTGACGATTTCTAAGAATGGTGTAACTTTGGGGCAAAACGATCATGTTTTAAACTAATTAACTTTCAATTTAAATGCATTATAATAATATCACTTTTCGTGTGATTTACAATATTGAAAATGCTGACTAGTACTACATAAAATAAGTTCAAATTTATAAACTAAACCAGACAACCTGCGTTTTACCAAAGGTGCTGTTTACTAATCTGTTGTTTTTGTTCTTCTTCAAGTCTACCTTCTTTTAAATAATTTACATGCTTACAATTAATTTCTAACATTTAAGATCAAACCTAAGACAAAACATGCTGTGAAAAAGCCGCGTTTATTTTCTTAGGTATTTCCTAACCATTGAAGGAGTATGGACTTTGCTTTATACTCAGGAGTAATATTATCATCAACGAATACATGTGACCATAACTATTTCCATGCACCGAATTATCCAAGGAACTCAGATTCGAAACGCGGACCTTTAAATAAAAACAGGCACTAATAAAAATTACATAAGTTTGAACTCGACTTCATAGATGCTATCATGCAGATATATAAAAATACTTATCAAAGAAATCATACGTTAAGAATTTGTTCCAATCCTTGATTTATAACTGTAAGGTAACCAAGGCTGTTATATCTTGTACATACTGAAAATATGTTCATAGGTACATAATAATGACTGTTACTTGTTTGTAAATGATATTCCTTTATCTTTTCAATTTTAACTTCCGGTGTAGGTGCGTGCTGAAAGTTGTCTCACGTGTTATTTACTTTTTATTTTCACTATGTCTTTGCAAAAAAAAAAAAAACCTTTTAGAAAGTGAGAAGTTGAAGCTCTCCACAAACTAGTTTAGGGCCCCCTAGTCGGTACTTCTGCTTGAATGACTGTTCCAAACGATAACTGTTTTTAGTGTGCTCTTTCTCGTCTCTGTGTTTTGTCAGTTTCAGTTGCAGTTTATTTTATATATTTTAGTCTAATGGTAAAGCAATGTTTAATAGCTTTGGTAAGTTGTAAAATGTCAAAGATTTAATGCTTTCATAAGTAAACCAATGTCCAAAAAAGTCGCAATCGATCACCAATCGTTAAAACAGTAACATGTCAGGACCAGCCAATTCTACAAAAGAAAACGATATACTGGATTGTCTCTCGTTGTAAGTAGAGAAAATACAGACATTCATTATATGGATTTTTTTTATCAATGGAGGATGCTAATCAATGGTTTAGTACTTACAGTATAACCTCCTCAAAAGCCTCTTCAGTCCCCGATCCCAGAAAGTCCTGGTCCGGATCATGGGGTACTTTAAACACACGAATATCACTATGAACGAGCATATCCCTAAACTGATTACTCCAGTTATAATCCCAGCTAGCTCTAACGTATACACTGAAAAGAATAAAACAAAACAATATATAAAAATAGCTTAACATTTTATCCTTTTTATCGGCTAGAATAACATTGACATATAAAAATGCAAGGAAATTATTTTTACAGGAATGAAGTACAGTAACGCCTTCATCATATACACCAGCATCGTTTTCATTTAAAACAACCAAACAAATGTACAACATATCCATTTCAAGCAAAAGGATTTGATTATTGCATATTTACACACACACACACACATAATAAGCTGAACAAAACAATATGAAAACATGGAACAACGTCACATTTTAGAGCATAGAATTGAACATAAGTGACCAGGGATCCAGAAAACCGCATATGATTTCAAAAGCTATGCCATAAAACAACAGTGAAATCATGATAGTTATAAAGAACTCATTTATTTCTTACATGTCAAAGTTTATGCTGCATATTATATAACAGTTTGCTTTTAAAGGTGGTAGCCGACTGCTGGCTTATATCAAATGGGTGTAATAATATTGTCCCACCGTTATAGGGGGGGGGGGGGTGTTATTGGCTTAATTTCTGCATAAATTCATACTTTAGTCTATGACAATTTGGAACACTGTCAATATTACTCGACAATACAATTGCGAAAAAAGTAGCTAATATGATAATTATGTCTGCTAAAATAAATATCAACGTCAGAGCGGAGTACCTGGATGACGGTATAACGTAGTCTGAAAAGTAAGGTATCGCGTAATATTCTTAGTTTAAAAATAGCTCCATGTGCATCGTGGCTCAGATAGAAAATCTCTGTTTGCAACAAAGAGTGTGTGTATGTGTAGGGGGGGGGGTATTTATGCGTCACATTTTACACAGATCTTGGGCATCAACGAACAGAAATCAGCAGGAACATTTAAATATATCTTATTTGGATATTTGAGACAAATGGTGCAAACTGTCGGATGCCACCTTTAAGTATTAATTAAAAAGTACAATATAATAAATGGTTTGTATGTTGTTTTGTTATGTAACAACATTATGAAGAAAAAACTTCGCACCCTCTTTTTTGTACAATCAGTGCATTGCGTCTTGTATTGCAAAGATATAAAATGGTGCAAACAATCGGATGTCTTATTCAATGCATGAAAGAGGAAAACCCATACTATAATTATGATATCAAATTTTGAATTATATGAAACCTCACAACATTGTTTATTTTTACTGCAATGAATTTGCAAAAGCGTCTCCCAATTTAATATATTGCAACGCAGAAACCAATATGTGGCTATGAAACAATAACGAATAGCATATTGATTTTGTATTAAATCCCGCTTTGAAAATGGACGAATCTAATGATTGTTGACACGTGATAAAAGTCCCGTGTGGCTTGATTGTCGGTTAATGTTACGCTTTTTAAGATCTTACTTCTTTATTCGATAGCTAACACATGTATTGCATGAGTGTCCTTCCTCAATGATGTTGGTGTTAGCAGTGACACAGAAATAATAAGACAAGAACTAGCGAGCATGTTCACTTTGAGGATTCGCTTTTTCGTTATAAATGTAGCATTTCTGAGAAGTTTAAAGATTATATAAAGAATAATTGTATAAATATGTGAAAATTTGTATACATAAGATTTATTAACTTATTGAATTTAAATTAAGATATAATAGTTGTAATTCAGAAAAAGCAGAAAAATGTATCATTTTACATTAAGTCTTGGAAAAGTAGCATGGTTTGTTAACATTGCCACTTATTTCTGAATTTGAAAGATATTCTAATATCTTAAACAATATCAGTGTGCATGTTTTGAAGAGAACTTGTGCTATTACTATAAGTATTAGTATATGTTATTAGTATAAGTATTAGTATATGTTATTAGTATTCATTACGTAAATAGCAGTTAAGATGTTAACAGACTTAAACGAATATTCAATATGATACTAGTATCAACAAGCTGAACAGAAATAATATTCACCGCCATGAATTTCTCTCTTCAAGAGTTTTGTAAAACATGATACAGTTTAAATACTTTAAAACCTAATACTAGTTGACTTTCTGTTTGTATTTGTTAATAGGACAAGGCTATTATAGCAACTATTCATACTTCATAAACCGGTGTAAGCATCCCAATCCGTCCTTTCTGCCGACTAACCGTTCCAAGGCGGTAACTGCTGGGTTTGCTCTTTTTGTTAAATGACTCATCACATATTAGTTCTTACTTCTACATTTGGCCTGCATGTGAGTACCTTTGTCTTGTGCGTTTGTAAGGTTAGGTTAATGTTGCAGTGCTCGTAGAACTTTTATTCTTATTCATTTACAAAGTGATATGAGTGATACAAACACAATCATGTTTTAATTTTTTCTTGTTTGGAATAAAGTATACTTTACATTGAATTTAAGTTCAATTTTTATTAGTTATTGTATATAGTCTTATATTGAACTTGCATTTGCCATTTAAAACATTCTCCAGTCAAGTGTAACTAACTTCTTTTCATAACAAGTTACTTCAGATTTAAACATATTTTGAATCAGAGAGCAGTTAAAACTTGACAATACTTCGTTGCCAGTTGTCTATTTACCCAAAACACACAAAAATGGACAACACTCAACCAAGACAACACGCCAGACGTATAGAATATTAGATATGACACAATATGCAGAAGTATTGTCTCATTTTCTGGTTTTTGACGATGGATGGGGATTTTAATCCCTTGGCTGCATACATTGTAATTTTCAGTCTGGACAAAAAGTAAAGTCTCAGTTCTGAGCTGCCGCATTCATCTGTAGCCTGTGATGAATTTAAGGCCTAGATGTATTGAGATTATGCAGGTCTCTCAGTATGTTACAACACTCGGTTTTGTGCTTACTCCGACCTGGAGCACTTTTGTCTTTACTGATTGAAAGCCAGCCCAGGAAACCCTGGCTGCTCTAATACGGAAGCTTTTGGGTTTTCCCAATTTTTGTAATGTCTTGCAGAAGTTCTTATTTATTTTAACCTTTCAGCGGAATGAGTTGTTCGTTTTCTTTATTTTATCTTAGTTGTGACCTCATTTTAATATATGTTTCAAAGGAACTAGTCATATTCCGTATAATGTTTTAGAAGATGAACAATTAAGTCACGACAAACGCTATTTTCCCGATATCATTTGGATTCATCTGTAATGATATCATTCATCCAATTAAATATTGTTCAATGTTCCTCTCATTCGCAAACTTTAAACTTATTCAAATACATGTTTTGTTCATGTATACAAATCAGTTTAGTTAAAAAGCTCTACAGGAATATTGGAATGTTGTATCGAAAGTTGTTATTAAATGATGAAAATACTTTTGTCTGAACATAGTAGAGCTACATCGAATCCAAGAGTGGGATAGGTCTCACAACCTACTTGTATATCCATCGTGATTGCGCAGTTCTTTTCTTTTAGAGGAATACAAAGGAATACCTTGGTCTTGTGCCTTTTCAAATTTTTGTATATGTTGCAATGTCATATGTATTTCTATTAACATTAATCGTGACCATATACAAGTGATTTACGTTTTTGCGAGTTTGAGGCAAATGAACAGAATCTTGGACATTTTATCGGGTAAACGTTGAAGACGTTTTTGATGCTATCTGGATTTTTATTCTTAAATGTTTTTCCTATTTCCATTTGATCTGACTAAAGACGAGATACTTTTTACTTTTAATTTAGATTTGAAATTTGCTAAAAGTCTATCGAACCTGAGAAATATCTTCAGAGACTATGAATGAACATTTGGTCAGTTGAGGGAATAAATGATTAGAATTGCAATTTTCAGTCTGGCAACCAAGGCTGACGAATATTAACTGGAGTATTCAGCCGTAACTAGAGATGAATTTTAAGATGAAGAAGGGTTGGGTCCGCCGTCATAATATCAGACATGTTTGTGGTTATTGCTTGTTCAATGGTTTTTGCCTCGTTCCTTCATTTTTAAGTATTTGGGCATTGGAATTTAAGCAATAATTCGTCGATTTTCAATCTGTTCATATTTAGACATTAATATTTTATGGGACGTATTCAAGTCTTGGGAGATGGAAACTGAAGAACATACGTTCGGATATATATAGTTATAGGTGTTTAGATGTTTGAATAATAAATGTTAAGTAATTTGTGTTAGCTGTACGGCAAATGTGATTTTTAAAAATCAACCAGCTGTATACTGTTTCTGATTTGTTCAACAAACAATTAAATATACAACAAATGATCAACAAAACCATAATTACCAGAAATTTGATAGAAACTGCCCAGCAGGTGCAATGGTTTTAGAATGTTATAAATAAGGTTCTTAAATAGCAATGCAATGAAAACTTTAGTATACACCTATGTTTAGAAAATACGAATGTGATACTTCAAGAAGAGGGGTTAAATAGAGATATTGTCGGAGCACCCTTTGAACATGTAGTTGTACACGATGTGATTATTTGTATAATCCAATTTTGAGAAACAAGTTAAACAAGTTTTGGTTTTATGTGATGTTAAATATTAGTAAATGTAGTTATCACTTGTATAGTTTTCTAAAGTTCAGCTATTCCTCTAATTTACTCATGTTCAAGTAACACTAACATGCCTACTATACAACAAGCATTACTCCTGTGACCAATAATTAACGTCACAGGTGTGAATGCGGGTCGTCACCTGAGTGAATACAGAAACAACATATAATCACTAATAGTCTAGCAACATTTAGGTTTATTTAGCTTTTCCCATTTTTTTCATATGGATATATTTACCCGATAATGTGCGATCTTGACTGAAACAGTGAAAACTTCGTAGAATCTGTGCTATTTGTGGATGTGCACATACATGATGATTCATAAAAAATAAATGTCGGCAAAAATAAGCTTAAACCATTAATAGCGTTATAATGCTGCTATTCTTACTACAGAGACTTCAGTGACTATAGGATAATCATTATGCAGATTTGCCTTTTCTAAAAACTACAGTTAAAGAAAAAGATTCTGTCACACTGTTCCCCAATACCAGAACAAAACAGTATCAATAACAAAACCTATGCATACGAAAAAGAAATAAAAGAGCAATCAGTAAAACAACGATAAACAGTCAAAGTTTAGCAATTCTCTGATGTATCGGATCAAGCATACAAATTACATGCCAAATAAGTACGAAATCGTATGAGAGTAATAGCATGAGTTAAAAAACTGCTTCGTAGACTGCAATTACATTAAAAGGTTTCGCTTGTCATATTTACGTAGAAGATAAATTCAACTCCGCAATATACTAAGAGGAGTCCTTAAGAGCGGTTGAATTTCGTCTTTGAAGGACACATCGGAAGTCATTATTAAAAAGTAATGTTTTACTGAGATAATGATGTATCGGCCATGGAGACGTTTAATGAATATCAAAGGTGAGTTTTTTACGAATATCAAGCTTGTTGACGACAACCAATGTCATCTCTAAGACATAACATAGGTTATGGATATAGACTTTTCTTATATAATTTAAAGACGGTTTACAACACAATATCCGAATATGCCATGAGAAAAAATAATTTACCTCGAAACCTAGGTTAAACAATTATAACTTCGGATAGCACGTTATTTTACCTTGC
Source organism: Sinonovacula constricta (assembly GCA_007844125.1). Taxonomy (NCBI): domain Eukaryota; kingdom Metazoa; phylum Mollusca; class Bivalvia; order Cardiida; family Solecurtidae; genus Sinonovacula; species Sinonovacula constricta. The sequence goes on along the minus strand of CM017557.1, from coordinate 8,043,419 downwards.
CCATAACAATTTTAAATTCTATGGGGTTTAACATAATCCTTAAAACTAAATGCTCAATGAAATTTAGAAACTCTTTTAATACAAGAAGAAGAAAAAAGGACTATATAATAAACTTAAATGTCGTTTTCAAGGTTTTTATAATACAATGTATATTTTATTTTTATTTAGCGTAGTTTTGTTCAATACGAATTATTTTGCAAAAATAATTGAAAAAGAAGAAAATTGACAGATTAAACATATCTCCTTTCACTAGTGTTAATATACACAAAAAAAACTAAACATAACAGAAAAACATACAAAAACAATGTATCTGTCATGAAACTTAAATTATATATGACGGAGAAAATCATCTATATCCTGTTTCCAGATTGAAAATGGTGAAATAAAATAATTAATTTGTGCGCATATCACTCCGCCATTGTTCCTATGTTGCTGCTCGTGTCAATTTTGACAGCACTACGAGATGACAAATTTTACAACTTTCTCCTACGGATGGTTTAAAATTAACTTTTATTAAGAGTAATAAAATCCCACACATTTTAACAATTAAATCTTGGTGCAATTAAATGTCTAGCGGACACGAGTCAACATTTTAACCATTCACATCGTTTTAAGTTCCGAGAAGGAGCACATACAAGAATATTTAAGATTAATTTATAATTAAGATCGTTAGAACTCTAATCAGTAGTCTTATGAAAATGGTGGTTAAGAATTCAATTTTAAATTATTCATACACTATGTTTTACATTCATACATCTACGTTTTACAGTTTTAAAAGTTTTATCCATCATTGGTTTCTAGTTTTATTATTAAAAAAAATCGCGACTAGATATTTTAATAAGCATAAATTGTCATACATGTGACGACTATAAGAGTGTAACTGCAATGTATTTCTTAATCAAAAAAAGGAAAACCTATCATTAATGCAATAGTATAGTATCGTCAATTTTCCTTATTTCGTAAATTAGAACGGTAGGTGCGTAAGATCGAAAAATACCGCTCATTATAATGAACCTTCAGAATTATCCATAAATAGTTGAAACAGTTTGGTACCAAGGTCTAGTTTCTATTTCAAAGCCACCGTGCAAAGGTATGTAGATTTGGGAATGGCTAATTAATGGAATTAATATACGTCGTAGTAGAAAATTGAATCTCAATTTCATTAATAGAATACCGACACTTTATAAAAGCGTAACCAAGTAAATCAATGTCCGCCGGTTTTACAGTTTATTTAAATTCTTAATTTGTCAAAATTCCACATTTGTCAAATAGTCTGTAAACTTCATAAACATTACATGCACCAGGATAACGTTTTCCGTTGACTTTCTAGTCATCACAGGAAACGAGTGTGCCGATAAGAAGGGATAAACTACTTCAGCTCTGAGACAGGTCGTTGCTAATAATGCAATACAAATTTTCACTAAATGTCAACAAGCTGGGAAATGCTATTACACGTAATTAAACCAAAGAATCAATATCAACGTGTAGAAATAAAACATGTTAAAAGGCAAAGCTCACACGTACTGCCGCACTGGACATACCAGGATTACTATATTCTATTCATAACTTTCACTAAGAAAAGTTGCCAGTTCGTTGCCAGGAACCATTTACAGTTATATTGGGCTGAAGCAGTTTAATTTCAATAGCATGAACAAACTATTAAGGAATGTACCGATTATAAACGTGTTTAATCTAGATTAGTGTCATGCAGACTTTGTAACACTTATGCGTAACATAGAATGAAGATCTTGTGTCTTGAAAACTGTGACTTGAACAAATCTCGACAGTTTGGTGATTGTGGTCCTTTGGGTGAACAAGCAAAACTACAGTTTATTTAAGTTACAAGTTTAATATGAACAAACAGGAAATGCGCACATTCATCTTGCATTTAAACGTACATTTCTTTCATCGTCTTCCCATTCTTTTGATATTACTTTCCAATTTTTTAACTTATACTTGAATAACTATTTTCATAAGTTCGTGAATTCGAAAGTATGGCGACTTCTTGTGAGGACTACAACAAATAATAGAACTTGAATAAGCACAAACCAAAGGTAGACCTTCCAGAGATACCACAAATGATTACATGATCACAAGATATTACACTCCAAGACAGACAACAGATACCGCAACGAAAAGGTTATACGGCAAATTGATCAACTCTGGATTTTTTTAACCCATTAAGAAACCACAATCTTGCACTTTCTGAAGGAAGAAAATACAAAGATAGAAAAGAAAACATATAAACTTAAAGCAAAGCGGCACAGACGTTGACTCGATCATAAAACTAAATAATGGCGTCATACAATAACGTAGTGACATATTATGAAATAATACTGGCCATGTTAGAAGAAAATTTTCGCGAATTATAAGCCGATTGCGAATTTGTAATAGAATTCTAAATTTGATAAGATGGAATAGCCGTAGGTTAGGGACTCTATGCCTCAAAAGCTTAATGGAGCGCTGACACGACTAAAGCACGGATTTCCATTATGATTTCCGCAAAGATGTGTAAGGTATTAGTCCACCATAGACAAGAGCTACATTAAAACATACTTAAGGCTTTTTCAGCCTTTTATAATCAGGGGATTACGATTAAGCCCAATGTCATTGGACAAATGTATCTTTTCAGAGAATATCTGGTCGCAAGTGTGAAAATCAAAATAGAGAGAAGTGGGTGAGTTCTTAAAGACACTTTCGGGAGAAGCGACTGAACCTCAATTTATCAAATGCTTCTTTTCTCTTTTGGCACATATTTTCAGGCAAACAATACTTTCTTCAGATTTAAAAAAAAACTAGCATATTATCATGTTTTTCATTTAACACATTAAATTGCTATGCGTGTACATATACCTTGTGATTCGTTTTCTTTTGATTTATGTTATTACTCATGAGATAATGTCATATTTTCGTATTGATTCTGTCCATTTTGCAGTTGAGTTGATACCTCTTTAGACTCTTTGTTATTACCATATATCAATGTGCTTTAGAAGATTGATAGTTACTCCACGGTTTCCAATAAGTAGGCAAAATATAATTTCCTCAGTGCAGTTCGATTGCGTTAAAAAAGTCAGTTTTTACACATTGCTTTTTTCAATTTTAAGAAGTAGTTAAACATCGGCATATAACCTGTATCTATCGATTTACTGTTACTATAGCGATATGTGGTTACAAAGATGCAATATTGCAATAGTCGGAATTCTAAAGGAATGTGAACCAATTATTCCTACATCATTGCTTTGGTATCAGTTGTACTGGGAAGGAAGTCACAACCTAATATCACTACTCGCAAAGTCCGACAAAACACCATGAAAAAGAGATAAATTGCAAACCGATGCAGTACATTTTTGTGATATGGCCTTCAAAATGAAGTAAAAACATGGTTTGGACTGTTTTTTGCTCGTTTGTTGTTGTTGTTGTTGTTGTTGTTGTTTTGTGTGTGTTTTTTTAGTTCTGTTTTTGTGGCATGTACAAGAATAATAACATGAATATTATCTGGTCAAGATGCAACATTAGGATGTCAATCAACAATTTAGCTGAAATAATTTTAAGATATTTCGAAATATATGGCGAACTTCCCAAATAAAGTTTTTCACGAAATGATCACTAACTGCATAATTATTCCGGATATATACATGTTAAATATTTAGTTTTACTAAACAAGGTTTATAAGACTGTACACATTATTTCATTTTGTGTTATTTCCGGTTAATATATTGGCTTGATGGTAACTGTTTTAGTTTAATATATTACATGTATCAATGTTCTGATATATTTTCAATAAAATGTCTATAAATGCAGCAACTGAGACATCTGCCTCTTCACAGAGTTCCTGATATTTATTGTCGTGTTTTATTTCCAGTAGACACATACTGTCTCTTGTTCATTGTCAAATAAGAAAATGGTTTCTCTTAGTAACGTTTTGTTATAATTATAACGACGGAGACATTGAGAAAACGATATGCCATTTTTGTTTCTCGTTTAATGATAAGATAAACATGAATTTGCGAAAAAAAATCTAATGCTTTTGACGTCTTAATCATACATTTGTTTATTCGAAATGTTAAATGTATATATATGTAAGATCATATAAGAGATGAAACTAACATAGCTGCGTACAAGATTATGCTATTATTATATTCTTTAGGCGTATCTTCGCATATTTTCAAAATATTCATCCATTATCTCCCATGCTAGCATATATTATTTTCCAGTTTTCTATTTGAGTTTGACGAACTGACACCCACTGAAAAGTTGAGAGCATATTTGCGGGTTCCTAATGCGGGAAACATTATATACACCCATACAATATCCGTAATAAACAGAAACGTTGTGAGATTTATAATGTCTAATAACTGCCGTTTTGTATTTATAATTGACTGTCTGGTACTAAATAAGAAATGCGACAGCACGAACTGAATCATCGTATTACAGTTCATAAGTTTCTGATTTCAAAGTCATCAGCATTCAATACTGGTTTATCCGTAAATGAAAATATCAGACCAATCATGCCCGCAGATACACATTCTGCATTTATTGTCTTTATAAACTCTAGGACTTAAAGAAGATTTCGTTGAAATTGCTAGTATACTTCAACATACGTACATTAAATCTGTCTATTCTCACCGGCAACAATTTCACAAAAATATAATAATATGATAAAATGTATATGTTTAATATTTATTTGACAGCACAAACTTAACTTAACATTTAAATTTTGTAAATATATATAATTAACCGATGGTCTATGCGATTTTGACGTTTGTTTATACGGTTGAGAGAACGTTAAGTAGTGACAAGTACGAAGTGTATGAACAAATAATTAAACTTGAAAATCTTGACTGGAGACAACATTTTTTACAGATTTGTCTGTGCATGCAATAGCTCAAAACGTATCACATTGTAAGCTATGATGCTTCGGAATGATGAAGATGTACATAAATGATCAGAAGATGGTTATTCTCAGGCTTGTACGACAGATTTGTTGGCAACGGTCAATTCCTTTTAGACGGTTTCTCTTGATTTATTACCATGTTTATTTGGCAAACAAGAAGCTTAGGCTTATACAATCGTCATTAGGTTCGCATAGTGACCTGATACGGTCATACTATCAACAGGGACTTGTCAACTGAAGCCGAGTGAAGAGTTCTTTATTGTGAATGAAGCGATATATAGAATCAGCCAGATTCAGAAAGATCAGAGAAGGTTTCTTCTGGCATGCATTAAAGATGCCGAAATTGTGTGTTCTTCACATTAAGGTAAAAAAAATCTCAAATTGTATATTGATATGCTGAACCTTCGAACAATACCTTTAATCGATATTTTAAATGGTCACTCGCCATTTGACTTGTTTCAGCCGTAATTTCAACATGGCATACTTAGGCACCATCACATTTCACACTGATACATGAAATAAATTCCCTTAGGGCATGAATCAGTTCTTTCCATTAGAAGCACATCTCTATGGTTACCATAGTAACGAGTTCAGATACGTGACTTATATCAAGATAACGAAAACGGTTTTGGAGCACTTAAAATGAAATCTGTAATACAGAAATACTAATTCTGGTACGTTTCATATGATTGTTACTCTACATCTTGCGCATGATGTTTTTACTTTCCTTTTTAAAATATGCACTACACGTTTTATTAAAGTTATCAAGATGTATGTTCCGAATATCAGCGTTTTCTTTTAACTATGATTTGATTCTCTCATAAACATAAAAGCAGTATGAAGAAATTATAACGAAGCTGTGTTTACAGTAAAATTAGTTAAATTCACTTTCAGTATTACAGTACAGGGCTTTACGTGAAACAGCCGAAATGGAGCCATTTTGCTTTAGTTATGAAATAAACATGAAGAGAAGATAGATATTTAACAGTCGTCGTTGATTTTACTTATTACGTTTTTAGCTGCAAATGCCTATACAAAATGTGTAATTTAAACTATCAACACAGCATAGTGTTTCGAATGACAGCACATTTAATCAATCGATCAAAGGTAATAGTTTTGTTTACTATTAACAAGGTATTGATTTTCATAGCAAGCAGAAAATTAAAACTTGCATATTTGAATTTCAATTTAAGAATTGGGTCATAATAACCCTAAACTTATATTTGAAATGCTGTGATTCACAACCATTCTTATCGCCACTTTTCATGAGTGCATATGCGTGACGTCATACGTATATCTTCGAAACTTGCTACCATACTTTGAACGTAAATTTAGGCCCATAAAATCGAAAAAACTGCAGTCGTTTTATGGAAAGTTAAACAGATGAACAATTAAATAAACTTGGAAATATGTGTGTGTTTGTGTGTGTATGTGTGTGTGTGGGGGGGGGGGGGGGGCGTATGTGTGTGTGTGTGTGTGTGTGTGTGTTTGTGTGTGCGTGCGTGCGTGTGTGCGTGCGTGTGTTTCCCTCAATTGAGGGAATGCTGTGAAAAAGATGCAGTATAAGTTAACACATGCAAGGCATTTGTTGAGATAATTCTGAATAACTTAATTTTATTTTAACATTTTCTAAAATATAAATGGATTAATGTATTATCTTTATCGGTTTTACATCCTGTAATGATACTGTAAAAAATAGTGTATAACAGAACAATTCATCTTAATATATTTCTAAAGGACAATCCTTACAAAAATGCATCTTCACGATTCTCTATTATATTAAGACCCAAGACATTTGCACCATACTTACTATTTTACAATAATAACAAAGAAATGAAAAAAGTCACATATTATGTTTGTTTGAGTACTTCATTACTACCCCGAACGATATGGAATTCCATTTTAATGCGAATAAATGCACACAACTCGTCCACATATGACTGATATCAGCTTTAATTATTCATTTAGCAAAGTAAAAAAGAAACGATCCTCCAATTCATCGTAAGGGCGAAAAGCTAAATTTGTTGGTTTCGAATGAGAAAACTATCGACCGAATACAAAATTCAAAAATGACTATTTCATATATCACGTGATGACAAACTGGCGCTCTTAAAGTATTTGTCAAAAAGATTCAGTTAATATTATTTTTCAACTCACAAATGAATGAGGTGTGCAATGTGATCACGATTATCCCCACCGTGAAGCACTACCGACAGTTTCTGACGGGAAACATCTTTTTATTTAGGTTTCTGAGTGTGCTGGCTGGCCCGTGTTAATTTCTGTCGAACTGTCAGCAGTTAATTGTGGTATAGAGGCTATTTTGTGGTCGAACATTATTCAATAATTATCTTATTTTATAACAATTGAAACACTTTCAATCGTAAAAACAGCTGTCGTATGTGATTATGTGCTATAATTACGAATTATTTATGAACATTTAAAAAAAAGAAACATCTTCCAATTATAAAAATTTTCTGAAAGAATAATACATGTATACGATTATTTGCAACTTTAAAGAAAAAGACGTTCTATTTTATTAGATGAATTAATGTACTCATATGATACCATGACAACAATTGTCTTTCTACCAACTGGTCACTCACTGTCTGTGAAGTTTGCCTATCGAACGAACGAATGACATATAACGCCACCTACTCTTATAACATCTTGTACTTGGGAACACTCTTAACAACTCCAGCGGTCAATCTATCTGAAGAACAGTATTTACGGACCAACAGTGTTTAAATAATATTAATATACCACACGTGTTAACATGACCACTGTTACGCCTTTATATAAATACGTTTATTAAAAACAGAATTTTAACCTGAGCTAGACGTCTGTGTATTTATTTAAAATGCTTGCCAACTCAATTGCGGCGGCTAGTCCTAATAAAGACTTTCTGAGCAGTCAGTTGATATAATGGGGGTATGAGTAATAAACTAGAAAACTCCGTTTTCATTCAATTTGGAGGATGATTAAGCACACACTCCTCCCTCATTAATTGAAAATTGTATATTTTTCAGATTGAAAGGTAAGGAATATTATTAAACACGAGTTTACATAAACACAGCTGTATGATTTATCTCAGAATTCCTTTCTTTTAAATTTGAAGAATGATCATCATAGCAACTAAATCTTTTTATTATGCGCCATCTTCGTGGTGCGAGTGCGCTTCTTTGGACATGCCATTCGATTTTTCGCACTGAATGCATTTGATAATATAATATTTTTATAACAATAGGGTTAAATTATGAATTTAAAAATACTTTACAGCAGAAGGAGTCATTAAATATTAAAGTATTAAATATATATATATATACTGTTTAATTGTCATGAATGATCATCTAATAGAAACTACTCATACAATACTAAGCGACAGGTATCTAACGTCGTGGTTAATTTCATTTAACACTATCTATTGCAAATATATAATTGTGTCAAAATACATATATATTAATAAGTCCACATTTAACTACAAAATACCTTATTTTGTAACAAAAAAAAAACAAAGAGTAAAAGAACGATTCTACTGGTATACGAGAATTGTTACAGTTGCCTCTTAAGCCTCTAGCTTTCATTAGGATTACCTTCCAGAATTAAATGAATATTTTAATAACTACTGTCGTCATCCTTTTAAGAAGTACGTGAGCCTGTAATGGAGTTCTAAATTTGATAGATAAAATAGCGCTGCGGCAGGAACAGTATCTCGCTAAAGCTTAATGGAGCTCTATCACGACTCAAGCAGCAATTTCCATTCTGTTCTCCGCAGTAATTTGTAAGGTATTAATCCGCCTAGGGCACTGCAACAACAACATTTAAACATACTTAAGATGTGTTTTGCCTCTCATAATCAGCGGATTATGGTTCGTTTTACATCATTGGAAAATCTATATTTCACATACTAATTGTGACATAATTGTTTTGTCCTTTGAATAGATTTCGCGAGAAATGAGTTTAAAAAACGGGCTTTTTTGTTTAAAATGTTTTTAAATGTAAAAGTATTATTTAAACATACAGCTTAACATTAGCATCTAAATCAGGTAAATGTTAACGGCTGCCTCTTATTTATAAATGCTGTAAGGTTTATGCCGGTGACGTTTTATGTTATACATTAATTTAAATTGTATGCTAAATATTGTTCCCAAAAAGGCTAACCTTTTTAATAGATGCAATTTTGTGTAAAAAAGTGACTGGTCAACAAACATTTTGACAAAGTACTTTTTTTACAATATAAAATGTAATCTTGGCGAAAAAAAGACGTTTTCCTTGCATATTGTTACCAGTTGTATGGATTTTAAAGTAATATAAGTAATATGATGATAAACATTACGAAATGAAATTGATTGTCTGAATTATCAGTGGAAATTTATACTGCAGTTGTATTTTGGTACTAACCCTGTAACACGACAGAAAATTCGATTAACAATTTCTTGTTTTGCTTTTCTTTTAAATACACCACAGCGACTAGTTATGGTCATAATAGCGACATTCAAGTTATTCGAATTACCTGCTTTAGAAACCATCGCAGAAAACACATAAAATGTTCAATTCTTCAGTCATCTTAATAATAAACACGTACTTTAATTAAAGTTATATTGGTCGTTAAATTTTTAGGTCTAATATTATTCAATAGAATTATTATAATTCGTACCGGCATTAGTAGGTATGCCTGCTTAGAATGTGAACGGTGAGGTGGGCAAATCTTGTCATTTTAAAATGTGTGCTGTACAATATTTTCTAAAAGTATTAAAAGTATTTTAAAATTCCAAACAACTTATAGCAGACATATGTTTGAAATAAACCTATTTTTCTCTTCTAAAATATCAAAACTTTTACACTGTCGTTTGGCAATAAACTACCTACATTTTATGTCTACTGGGAATTGGATATAACGATAAATCGTGAAGTTAGCAGAAAAGCAGATGTCGCTTATATCAAGACACAAAGTGGTAAAAGTGCCTATCTGTAACCTGTGCAGAATTGAAGCCAGATGCACGGCCTTCAAGTTAGAACTAATCAATTTTTAATATACAATGCATAAGTAAACTTGTTTAGATTGTATGAATTGGATATAAGCTGTGCTTACATAAAGACGGATATGTTTAGTGTTGAACTTTGAAAATAGACCGTATCATTAAACGTGCCGCCTTACTGAGACATTGAAATGTGGAAACAATTAACTTTACATTAATATGTAAGAATATATTTGGATTGTACATGTTCATTGTTTTTTTTTTTAGTCCTGGACAGACATTTACACGTTTCATCGGCAATTTTAATTATCAAAGTTTAAGTGATACTAGTTTGTTTATGTACTGACAATAAAAGTGTACCTCACCAGAGAATTATCCCCCAAGATGTCAAGAATGGATCATTATTTAAGTGCTGCTATAAGTGACATAAAATAAACTAATGATAGAAAATAAATTATCTGTTTCCTTGATTCCGAAATTACGTATGATCTAGATGAAGGATACAATGTCAGAAATTACGTTTTTTCCTTCTTTTAATTTCATTTTATTATTTTGAACAACACTATATTAATTGATATTTGAGAGAAAATTGTCTATTTCAATACCTTAATGTATTACAGGTGTCTTTGTAAAGGCAATATCTTCTGTAATAATGACTTGTCTTCAAGGAAAACATAGACTCACTCACTCTCATTTGTAAATGTTAAAGTTTGAAATACAATAACTTAATATGTTTAACAATTATTATTTATGTTTTGATAGTTTGTAAAGTGATTTTTACAAGTTCGTTGTATTTCAAGAGAAGCTTATGGTTCGATGTTTTGACGCAGACTTTATACCTCTCAGGAGTCATATGCACAATTTTGAGATCATTTCGCTTAAGATGTATGAAAGGTAGTTTTCGATAATAATAATTGATAAGCATCAATACTTATTTGATTTTTGATATGGTAATTAAAACAAGTTACTTATTTCATCAAGTCAATAACATAGTGAGTTTGTCAGTGGGCAGATTATTGATTTTAGAACGGAATTTACAGTACAGTTTTACATTTTGTAAATTATGTATGGTTGTTGATGAGCTTTCAGCTTGCTTGTCCATATCATCTGTTAAGTAAATCAGAATGTAAAAAGTATACTCTGAAAATGACGGTTATGATTTTTTTTTATTTATGCTCCTCCTTATAGACATAAATATTTGATTTGATCAAATAGCCTCACTAAAATCCAATATTCGATTTTAAGACTGAAGTGACAACTATACATAATAAATTGAATATACAAGTAACATTTTCTCTTGCGAATATAGTGTAATATATATAATTATTGTAAATAATGTCCAAAAAGATAGAAGTGAAAATATAGCAAGATCCTAAAAAATAAATTGTAGTATATGTTACTAGTAAATGCGTTGCATTTAGACAAATTGAAGTCCCCTTTATTTTGCGGTTGCCATCACACGCCTAAAATTTCCAACCAGAATATAAAATACGATTCATTGTTGATTATTAAAAGGAGGTTATATGGAAGTCCAGATGATTGTTATTGGCAAAGACCAAAATTATTTTGAGACTTGTGGTTAGGCATATTTCTGTATTTATAATGAATTATCAATATTCATACATCCTTCACAATAATTTATGCTTATACAATAACAGCAATATTTTCTCAAATCTTAATTTGGATACATATAAAATATTTTTAAAATCACTTCTTAGTGAAACATCGCAAATAACAGAAACACATGTACAAGTCATATTAATAAAATTTAAATATTGAATACTAAACTTCTACTAAACGACAAACTGGGACTGACGTACATTTTGCTTTTTGTAATGGAATATACCGTGCACATGCTTGGGATAATTAACTGTTCATGATATGTATAAATGAATCTAAACGTCAATGTACATGTATTGTTGCTATGAAGCAATTCTGGGAAGGTTTTCATTAAACGACTACCTCATATTATGTCGTAATGTATATGACATCTGATGTCGTCTGCATTTTTGTTATTGTTTCCACTGAAAATCAGATTCCCAACAGACATATTGTGTTGCTCGTTTATAGTTAAATTACAACATTGGCTTCTCTTGTTCGATAGAACTTGCTACAGCGATGGAAATAATGGCATGGAGTTTGGTATATGTTGCAATACTCATTGGACTTTGTCATATTTTTTTTTTTCATGATCACATCAATGTTACTTCTCCCCGTGCATGTAATCTATGTTGTCATTTAATTCATCCTATAAGGATTGTTACGTGTATTTCCTTTGATGGGCATTGAACTTTGGTTCTCAATTCCACCTTCACATGAACAGGATGCTACAACCATTTATTCGTCTCTGGTCATGTTTGTTCATGATTAAGAAAGTTAATTTTATTTGTGGTCAACCATTTTTGTGTTGTTTTTCAAATCGAAATACTACCATATTCCTTTTCTAAACACTATTTGGACATTATTTTTCAATGACGTCACTACTTTCGTCATAACTTATAGAAAATATCAGCGCATGGACATTTTGTTTTCAAATAGATCGTTTTTCTTTTCGTTGCTTGCATTTGAGAAACTCGTCAGGAAGTGCGAGGTAAGAGCTCTGTAAAACCGGTTTAAGCACCCCAGTCGGTCCATATTGCCGACTGACCGTTCCAAGGCGGTAACTGTTGGGTTTGCTCTTTTCCTTAAATGACTCATCACAAATTTGTTCTTACTTTTCGCTTGGCTTGCATGTAAAATACCTTTGTTCTGTGCCTTTTCGGAGTTTGGTATATGTTGCAATACTCATAGGACTTTGTCATATATTCTTTTTTTTTGTTATGCCACGACACTTCTATGTTTGTTGTAGTGAGATATTGTTGTACTGAGCTGATGATTCGTTCAACAAGTTAATGAACATGTTTATACAATTCGTTGAAATAACTAATAAATAATCAAAACCACAAAACTAATAATACATAAAGAATGGTCATATTTTTGTTGTTGCTTTTAAAGAAATTAAAAAATGCATTTTGATTAGTCTAATGCAAATAATCTTCAATAATGTTTTTGCGAGTGTATCTCCACGATTAGTTGTGTTGGTTAGTTGTCACCTACCTATCTCTGTTTAAGCAATGCTCAATTGTGTGTAGTGTTACTTATTAACAGATCCAAATCCATGCCTGTAAGATGGGTTAGACATTTAGCCTGACAAAAACACATGCTTCTACCATGTCAAAAACCAAAACAATCCTTAATATATCCATTTCAACTTTGTTAAGTTATATGGTGTATGTAGCTGCCCATAGGAATTATATAGATATTAGCGCTTATCCGGAGATTTTTATAACAGAATCTAAATAGTAGAAGGAATGAATCAAAACAACAGGAATCAATAAGTTTTTACTTATTATTTACGCGGTAACTTTATCTAAAAGGAAATAAACTCTATTATCCATTAAACCAAATAACCTATCCATTATAACTCAATAACCATATGTATATTTTTTTACGCAAAGCAATTTTACTGTTTATGACAAAATATAAAGGCTTTATTTACTGAGAGTATAATATTGCCCTCTTTAGTCTAACGAGTTAGATACACATAACAAATATGAATATACACGTATGATTCCAACTCGGTGACTGTTTTATGTATAGGTCAAAAAGCGCTAAATGTTTAATGCCATAGCCGTTGTGTTTTAGTTTACATATTAAATATTGCGTTTACAATACTGTTTTACTGAATATGGCATCGGCAACGTTCACGTGAGCATGTTTAATTGAACTATATAACTTTTGTTGAGACAGTTGAAACAGAAAGTCTTTAAATAGCTTAATAAAACTAGATGTAAACAGATAAATGTAGTAATTTAAATAAATTGTCAAATGAACCAGACAGTTTATAAATTAAGTTTAGATATTAAATTTTTTCTTTATACAAAAGGCTGAACTATTTACAACGCGGAAGCACAGCCATCCCACACCCTGAATCAACATATTGTGACGTCATCGCCTATGTATAGATGTCGGTCTTACCGCTTGAGTGCAATGCTGTTATTCACAAACATTTAAAGTATGCCATCAAGTTTAAAATAAAAAAAGGCCAAGACAATAATGAACTAAAGCGAAATCATTTAATAAGTGAGCGTACGTCTGTCTGAGTCGAAGTACAAATGAGACGACACGAAACAGAGATTTAAAATGTACGTTCCAGCTATCTAACGAATAAACCAATATATAGATTTGTGTTTTGTGCCATTACAGTTAATAGTTAACGTAAATAAAACGTATAGTACTAAATATAATTCTTTAAAACTTAAGAATGAATTTATTTATGTTTAGCAATAAGCATCTATTCAATATGTAATGGGGGTGTATATAGTTCAAAGATTTTCTGAAGCAATCAGCATATAGACAATTAATAATCTTTTGATTTCCATGAAACGGACATGTACTTATACACGAACTAAACTTCAGCGTCCTATTATCAGAGACACCAAGAAGGACAAAAAGTCTTTAGTATGTTGTTTTGTGCAGTTCTAAATATTAAAGCGAAATATCAAGTATAAATCAGTGTTTCAGTCGTTGCTTTAGGTTCGTCATGGCTTGGCGACTTAGTCTTAACTCAGTCTTAACTTAAAAGCTTTTTGATTATCAAATTAGGTCTCCCATTAGAGGCTAAACGTCGTGTTAAAAGGCTTGTGACAGTATCTGCTCGAGTGCTATTTCTTTTAAAAGGAGTATAATTACAGAAAAATTATAGTAATATATATATATATATATATATATATATATATATATATATATATATATATATATATATATATATATATATATATATATATATATATATATATATATATATATATCTTACTATATATATATATATACAACGATACAGTCTTATTAGTATTTTAAATTGGCAATTTATTTAATAAATAACCATATTAAGATAACAAACACACATATTTTTATTTCATCACTTATTGTTTGGTACTAATAAAAACGATTATCCTTGGTAACATTGTTAATATTATAATGTTAAAAGGCTATAAAACTATTGACAATATTTTTTTCATTGCAGACAAAACAGACGTAATGTGAAAAGTGGTGTCATTACAAAGCCAACTATCATTAAAATGTAGTGACAGCAAAATCAATTCTTCAGGCAAGCCAATGCGTTTCTAGTTAGTTGCCTTTGAATCAATCCGGCGTAGAGATATTACCAAAGCTTTACGTAGTTATGTCGAGGTGTGGGAGGTAGACGAATTGACAATGGCAGTCATTTTCATAGAATGTTTCTTATCTTTAATCTGGCATTGATTTATTGTCAGCTATTTGTAGAAAAGAAACAATAACTTATACACCTACAGATAGCTTGTGGTTTTTAGAAATTACGAAGAGGTAAGTGAGAAATCCTGAAACTGGATTAGTTAAATTAAGTGTATTGTTGCAAAAACTGTACAGTTAGTAGCAACGGTCGTTAACATACAAAATGGCAAGATCTCTTTTACATGTCTTTTAACCCGTCCATGTATCCACAGCAAACATAACCAGGCGATTGTATTTCCCACGTGAGCAAGGTGCTGTTTGCGGAGAATAAGAACCGAGAATCAGAGTCAGAGGTTGTTTGTACACCTACAGCACTATTATATTATTTCGACATTGGCGTCATTTTTTCTTGCTTATATGGTTGACATAAATTTGACATGTCTTTACGCTATTAAGGAGACAACATAAATATAAGTATTGCGTGTCATGAATATTTCATTGAAAATGGTCATAATGTCACAATATTTTAATGTCGAGTACATGACGCTTGTATTTCTTACATATGAACTCAGAATAAACAACATGGTTGAAACTTAAGTATGTGTACGATCTGACAAAATAGATTGTATGTACAATTGCAAGAGTGCACTTTAAAATATTACTGTACAGGCACTTTTGTATTGGAATCTATAAAAGGTTTGTCTACGTCGCAAATAGTTTCACAGAATTTCTAATTAGGTTTAGATTTCACATTTGGGTAATCTAGACGCCTAATATTATAGACCGCTTCACATATCATTCAATGCTTTATGTCTGGCAAAGTGTGCGCGTGAAAGAACAAATTGACGTTTCCTTGGTGATCCATTCATTGTCTCAGTTTCTCTCACAATACAGTAATCATCTTAAATCATCTTAAATAAGCTGTCTTCGTCGACAGAATAGTCAACTCGGAAATCCTCGTCTGAGAGGAGAAAGTGATATAAAAGCAGACATGTAGACACTATGATTATAAGAAATTTCTTTTCATTTTGGTTGATTTATTCACTCTATTACATCATTCTGTGGATTCAGATCAGGATATTTAGTAAAATGGTGTAATTAAATGTAAACTAGAACTAAGGTTCTGCGTATGATAGAATACAAAAGATATAAAGATCCATTAAGTATCATACTGTATTTTGCCTAAGCATTGTTATGTATATTTTGTTCTTAGATAGAGACTTTGTCATTAACGTTTTCAAATGTTCACAACATTAATAAGAATATATAAGACAAAGTCCTATGAGCATTGCAACATATACAAAAATTGAAAAGACACAAGACCAAGGTATTCACATGCATGCCCAAATGTAAAAGTGAGAACAAACATTAATTCAATTATTCATTGATTGTAGAAAGGAAAATATATAAAAGCTTTATTAAGTTTTTAATAATCGGTATGACAAACGTTTTGCTGTAGTAATTTGTACGAAAAAGTCATTCAACACACCCACACTCACACACCTTCGGCTCTATAACTTCAGCCCTCCCATCCACACACACACATACACAAACACACATACACATAAATTAACTGTCAGTTGATTTAAACTGCTTTATGCAGACAAAAAGCTGTATGCATAAACCCTAACACATTCGGCTAAAGCTCAACTATATATTATAGGATGAAAACATGAAGTAAGTACTTGTTACCAATATGTTAACAAGGTACTGGTATAAATTGGACACCACAATACATTGCTTTGTTTCTTTGATGTTGTCAAAATAACTTGATATATTATGAAAAAAAATCAAAATCAGGGAAACAAAATTTAGTGTGGAAAAACGATTATAGGTATCGAGAACTAAAAATATTCATAGCATAAGCCGCGGAATTACCCGAAGTTAGCATTTTAAAAATTTAAGGACAAAATCTCGTATAAAACTTACATTGCCATTTCACAGAGATTGTAAATTAAAATATAATAAGTATTCCAATCAATAAATGTATTATTTGTTTGGACTCATGTTTCACATATTTAACAATATTTCCTTCGTTTATTTTTTTTAAAAGATAAAAGAGTACTAGACTGAAGCAAATATTCAACGACAAGAAGTTAACCTTAAAATATGCCAAATATATATAACCGTGTATAATAATGCGGGCCAAGGGACAAGATACGTTTTTGATAATGATTTTTGTCTAAATAATAAAATAGCGCATGTGGGTGTGACTTCGTCGCATTTCTGAAGAAACCTGTGGTTAGAGAATAAATAAATAATATTTTGCAAGCATGTGTGCATATTTTAAAACTCAATGATAAAAGATAACTTAGTTTTACTACAATAATATTGAAGTTTGATACTTTATTGTTATATTTACAATAATTTGAGACCCGTTTTGCGTCTTGAATCTATGTCTACTTAATATAAAGGAACAAGGCACATGTTCCTCTTTGTAAACGTGCATTAAATTAAACAGTCTGATAAAAACATAAAAGTGTCTAAACTTCAAAGTATGTTTCTAGAAGGTATTCTGGAAAGTTTCCGTTTTAACGGCACCGTTTTATGTCTTGGCGTTGGATTCTTCTAAAATCCCATTCACAGAAGAAACGTTCGTTTAATGTCAAATTACATTCTAGTATTCTGTGCTCACTATAACGTTATAGTTTCACAGGAAACACGACACGGGATTATATACAGCTTATTCACTTTAGCAATTGCAAGTAATAGGTTATTGATAGGTTGTTTTATCATTATACCAAAGCTTTACGTAGTTATATCGAGGTGTGGGAGGTAGACGAATTGACAATGGCAGTCATTTTCATTGAATGTTTCTTATCTTTTATCTGGCATTGATTTATTGTCAGCTGTTTGTAGAAAAGAAACAACAACTTATACACCTACAGATGGCTTGTGGTTTGTGTAGTTTCATTATACTTTTGGCAATCAATCTTTAAGGAACTATAATGTATGGTTTTGAAAATGAATCAAAAGTGAAGTTGAGCTGGTATGTTTAAAGGAAGACTTCTCCATGTTTTATTCAAGACAATAAAATTATCAGGGTGTTGTTTTCTTTTTGTCTGTACGATTTTGTGACGTGTTTTACTGTTTACATACGTTGTACAAATATTCTCTGCGCTGTGCTTAAGCCTTGCGAAAGTTAAAATTGGTGCCGCGGGTTAAATTCATTCAGGGTATCTATATGTCAAATGACCGTTGTCTTATCTTAGCTACATGTATTTTGGTGCCCATTCAACCCCCTCCCCCCCCCCCCCCCTCTTCTGTAAGACAAAAGAATGAGCGGGCCTCACTTGAAACATTCACAGTTAAGAGTTTGCTCAAGCTAAAATTTTTACTCCAGGAATACTTATTATTGGGTTTTAATTCATA